>VZZY01024574.1:614-84428 GCA_013400335.1 Eurystomus gularis | reverse complement strand
GGCGGGCGTGCTGCCGGGCCGCGGCCCCCGCGCTCTGCCCCTGCCCCGCCAGCCCGCGGCTTCTTTCCGCTCCGGTTTGTTAGACTCACCCGTGGGTGAAGTCCGGGGGATCCTCAGCCCTGTCAGTCGTGCGTTTGTGACATGCGAACGACCGGCTCCCGTGGCCGCACACACGCGTTAAGAACAGGTTCCTCCTCCTTGGGTAGCTGTTGGGTTGTGTTAGAAATTACGATCGCGTTCAGCAACGCCTTGTAGTTGACATTTTGATGGTAAAGCGGGAAGACGCGCTTATGCTAGCCCCGGTTTTTCTCTTTAGAGAAAGATTTAGCAGCGACTTGGAATAATTTTCCTTTTTAAGCAGGCGCTGTCTTTTAAGTAAGTCAAAAGCTGCCCACACTTGCAAACCTTAAACCTTCATAAAAGTTGTGCCAAAATATGCTTGTTATGATTCTATTTCTAGAGGTTTTTCACACTCGGTGGGATATTGTTGAAACAGCAAGGGTTGTACGCTTTAGTGGCAGGATTTTCCCTCTGGCTTCAGATACCACTCGCTCTCTGCTTTTGAGCTATGTTTAATACATATGTTTAAAATAAAATAATAATAATAAACTCCCCTTTCCCCTCACAGCTGCAGATTTCCCTTCCAGCTTCTCTGGTTTCATTACCAATTCACAGAAAAGAGTAAAAAAACCTTCCAGTCTTTCCTCAGATGTTTTCTCCATGCGGTTAGTACTGCTGCTTCGCGCTCCCGTTTTCAGCTGGAGCTGGCCAAGCTGACAGCTTTTCCTAGATGGAGGAGATGAACTGCAGTGGGTGCAGGGGGGGTTGAATTAATTCATGCAGCCAAATTTATCATTGCTCGAGATTTCAGGCAGTCGGTCTTGCCAGCACAGTTTGGGAATAATTTGCTGCCCCTGCCCAGGTTTGTAAGTAACTTTATGAGCTGACTTGCGCAGGTGCGTGTGGATTGCTGAGAAGTGTTGGGCTGATGTGTCCAAATTGTGCCTCTGCCTTTCCTTGTGAAATTTTGAATAGGTGTGCTGAAGTCAGTAGAAATAATCCTTGGGGAGAACACTGTTGGCCTTGGAACATACTTTTTTGTTTCATGAGACTGGGAGGATTGTTTTTGGCCAAATTTTAAGATCTGTGGATTTTTTTGTACTGTGGGCTGCGCTACATAATACTGTACTATTTAATTTAAAAACTCTTCTTCTATCCTCATGACTATAAAATGTCGCTATCGAAGCTTTCATAGGTGATAAAGAGGAATTATAAAGTTTTAGGTGGATTTTAATAGTATGACTTAGTTCTGATGTAGTTCCCTTTATTTATTTATTAATCTATTGGCCCAGGCATAGAAGGAAACCAGTTTTGTTTTTCTTGTTATGTCGGGTTCCGGTTGGTGGGCTGGTGTCATAAACAAGCTATTTGAATAGTAGAAGCCCAACCTCTTAATCTACCATCCATCTTGTTAGGACTGTGTCACACTTTGCTTCCATTTGTACGCTAAGTGTTTTGAAGGGATTCCTCGTGCGCTAGAGATAATTGGGTCTCAGTTTCATTGCAGTTAGTGGGTTACTTTCAGGAAAAGCCATTTTTTCAGTTTGTCTTCAGGGTGTACATCTGTCATAATTCTGCTTTCTTCCCTTTCTGTCTCAGCAGCTGTTCAGTGAGGTTTATTATAGTGACACCCGTTAAGGCGGTTACAGTTAATTGTCTGTCAGAGTTTGAATACACTCTTTTTACCCAGAGGTTTATACAGCCCTTAAAAATACTTCAGGAAGAATTGTGTTATGTAAAGCCTTTGACCTGAGGATGTAGATTTTTTTCATGTGTAATTATTTTTAAGAATCTGGTTCTGTTTAGCTATTTGCATAACAAAGACTGACACACTTTACATCTTTCTCTTTGATCATCTCTCTACTTGAGGTCAAACCAAGTTAAAAAGTACGCGATGTTCTTAACTGTGCAGGAGTAGCAGAAAAAGTTGTGTGGTGTGTTGCACGTGGGTGTACGTGTGTGCTCACTGCCATGCCAGCTATGTGGGGCAAGGTCGGGATGTCTGCTCTGAGGAAGCTCGGAAAAAAGAATTCAGATTTTTTTCACCTGTGTAGCTCCTAGGACTTCAGCGTGGGAGAAGAGCAGTAAAAGGCAAGATTTTGGTGTTTCTGTCCAGCGTGGCTTTCGGTTTTTGTTGGGTCTTTTAAATCAATCTCTGGCAGAGCTAAGAAGCGAGGAGCATGATCGTGCATACTGGTCAAAACAGTGAATTTGCTGTGCCGTGTCATGTTGCCGATTCCAACCGCATCTGCCAGCGGGTACCGGCAAGTGGGCAGAAACGTCCCCACTCCTACCGGCTGTCTGGTGGCTTGTGTAGAGTTGGGTGTTTGTTGCTCACCTCCACAAGGGTATGTAAATCCCAATGTTATTTTGTGGTCTGACATTGATTAGGTTGGATTATCATCTAGTCATTTCATTGACATAGCGTTTTACGAGTGTTTTGAAAAAGACTTGGTGCTCTCTTCAAAATACAGAAGAAACGTTTCAGACATTGCAGTCTTGCTTTTAAGAACGATCCGAGCAACTGAAGCGCCTAAGTCCACAGTTACGTTTGAAGTTTGTACCTGATCAGTGAGTAAAACCCAGGGCTTAGCTTTCAGAGCGAGCATGATGAAGAAGGATGGAAAAGGTGCTGGTGACGTGTCTCTGCCCCGGGCTGGCTAGCTCACCTGCGGATGCTCGGTGGCTAAAAAGTCGTGGCCTCTGCCCCATCTGTGCCATTTGTTGTTGTGGTGTGATTTAGATACTTTGTCCGCCTCTGGAAATGGGGGGGTACTTCCAGCAGGGTCATAGCTGGTTCCATCAAGCTGTGTTTGGTTGAAGGCTGGTAACTAGCAGCAGGCTGTGTGTTGGTCTGTCTGATTTCTGAGAGGATGGTTTTAATGGGAAGAAACAATCTTTTCAAGGAAATGACACTGAAATGACCTACAGAAATGGCTGGATTTCTTGGAGTTTACATGTGTCACTGAAAACTAGGGAATGTTTGGCTCGGAGGTGCAGCAGCCTTTGTTACATTAGGGCTGCCGGACTCTGCTGTAGCTTTTCCAGTGTTGGGCTTACTCTGCAGGTGGACAGTGTAGTGACACGTGTCCTTTTGGGGCTGGTGTCAGAATCTGGGAAAAGCAGCTGCAGGAATGTTTGTGATGGAGGGTGGAAGGGCACTGCTTGGCTGGCTGCATCCTTGCTTCAGAGAAGCATTCATTCTGCGCAGGGGGTTGGGAAGTTGCTCTGTGGTATGTGTGGGTGCAGGGAATGCTTTGTGGAAACTTCTGGACTAAACAGTGATTATGTGGTTACATGCAGTTGTTGGGAACTGAGCTCAGTAACCTGGGTGGTCTCTTCCTGTCCTGCAAGTGCTGCAGGCATGAGTGCATAGTTTTGACTTATTATTGGTTTGAATCTTGAAGCTTGGCTTAAATGTTTCACTTTTTTCATGCTTACATGTGAATTCTCTTTGCTGGCGTAGTGATCGTAGCCAGTTCATGCCACTAAACTACCTGTGGTACAGCCAGTCTTGATGAACATGCCTTTGCTTCTGACCCGTTGGACCTGCTTCAGTTTCAGAATACGTTTTAATGAGATCAGAGTTGGGCGTTGTGTGTGCACCTGAGTGTGTGAAGTGTATGGCAAAGTCCAGTGAAAAATACCAACAGTTTCATGACTCAAGAGTGAGAATTTCAAAGAAAAGTAATATTGCTGGCACTCCAATCTCAGACTAGGAAAGAGAATGGGATAGGTACTTGTACTGAAACTTGATTTGATAATTTGATCTGATAATTTAATTTTGTAACTTGATATGATAATCTTCCATTCTGCCTTTCTCAGTATAAAAATACTCCTTATTTTTAGTTAAGGATGTCCCATGAAGAATGAGTTACTATAGTTCGATGTTTTGATTTGTTTTCTTGAAGATTAAAAAAGTGTTACTTGAATTCACAGTACTCTCTAAACATCCTGGGAAAATGTGTGTATGTCTGTGGCTGAACACAGGAAGCCTGCACCTAACCATCACTATCCATAATCTGTGTTTATTTTTAATGCGGTTCTTGCATGACTAGGAGGTCACCATCACCTGATAGAACCCGATAGTCTTCGAGGCAGGGGCGCAGTGATAGCCTTACGGGCAGCCACATTGCCCTCTGCGTGGTTGTAGTTCTTACTGTCTGTTCTAGTGCTCTCTAGAACGTGTGTTCTGAACTCTGGATATGAACATCTGGTGGGAACAGTTTTAAATGAAGTTGAAAAAAGCTGGTTTATTACTTCTAATGACAAAAAATTCTAGGAGGTTCATCTGAGGAGATTTGAGACTTGCTCTGAAAAGCCAAATGCTGCTTTTCCATGTGATTTAGCTCCCTGTAAACTCAGGTTAGGTTCAAAGATGGGAAAATGAGATCTATGGTTTGTAACTTTTTTTTTAAATGTGCATCTATAAGGGAATCTCATAGAAGCTTTATCAAATGAGATGTTTCTTTGAATGTTGCTTCTGAGAACACAGGCTTTTCAACATGGCCAACTTGAGAAACACGACTAGAGTGGACAAGGAAATTAGCTGCCTTATCTGGTGCTCTGTACACCAGGAAAGTGGCTTCTGTTCTGGCTCCTTTCATTGCCTGAAGAACTGTGGAGAGTGCTTGAACAGGGAGGTGTGGACAACTTCTTTAAACAACTGTAACAAAAGAGATGTTCAGTTTGTTTTTCAAAGGCACGTGGTAGGAAAGAGAAGCTTTCTAGTATTTCCTTATTTTGTGATTTTGATATTTCCATTCTGAGTATCTTTTTTTTAAGTTGCTATTGTTAGTATTTCTTTCAATTACAGGAAAAGTATGTGAACTACTACAGAAAGTACCTTACAGAGTAGTTACTTATTGCCCTGGGTTTGGCCTTGTAGCAACTGATTGATTTTTCGGTTCTTAGCCTGTTTTGGATCTGAATGTTGGCTTTCTGTCCTTACAAGTGACTGTATCAGAACTTGGCTCTGGATCTGCTGCATTTGTACCAGATCTATATTCAGATGGTTTTGGTGGTGCAGGCTGGCCTTGTATTTATTCATTGGCAACATTTCTATCACACAGAAGTTCTGGTTCTTTTGGAGAGAGTTCTTTTAGCGCTGCAAGAGATAGTCATTTATGATTCTTTATTCTCTGGCATCCGATGTTACATGTGAACTTCTATGAAGCAGTGACAAAAGGTTGTGTTGGAAGTGAACCATTCAGTTTGTCTTTACCTTTGGTGAGCAAAGTTTGCAGCTCAGAACTGTTACATGTTTCAAAGAGAGCCACATGAAATCCTGCTCTGGAAAGTCACTCTGTGGGTAGGAGTCTTGCCCCACCTCAGTATGTGTGTGTAATACAGAAAAGGAGGCGAGCTTGCAATGGTCCTGCTCTTACAACTTTATAAAGTTCACTGGAAGTGTAAGACAAAGTCTCAGGTTCAGTTGCTTGTGATTTGCTAGTGGTGATGAACTGAATTATCTCAAAAAATGCTTTTTTGTTTTTCTATGAATCGCTTCTGGGAGAGAAGGTATTTTTGTGCTTTTTAGGAAATAGTGTCAGGCTTTGGTTAGGCTTCATGTGCTTCCTTACTTAGGGAATTAGTCTTCCAAGAGTTGAAAGCGTTACTGAGTTTACTACGAGATGTGTTCTGAGTGAACGAGGTTGGAATAGTTACTTGTGTACTGAAGGGTCAATGCAAAGGTTTCTAGGAAATTCCAACTCACATGAAAATGAGGATGTTAGAGTTTCTGCACCTACCTAGAAATAAAGTATTTTGGCCTCTGATTTCCAGCTCTGTGCCCCAGAGGTATGTGTGAGGGCTGTGCTGCTAGCACTTGCTGATACCACAACTGATCCGTGGTAAGCAAAGGCGTGGGGGGTTTGATGTGCATCCAGAGTCCTTGTCAGTTTAATTTATGGTGGATACGCCTTTCTGCACTTGTCTTCTTGTGTTTTTTTCTGCCCTTCATCTCACACTTTTAAATAGGTTTTTACATGTAAATAGTATTTACAGCTTCCTTAATTTTTCTGAATGTGGTTTCATTCCACAGAGAATACGTGCAAAAATACCAACACCTTGTGAATAGCGGTTACAAAGATAGGGAACTTTTTGCTTTCACATCACTGATTCACGTGCAGTTGGACTCAATGTTGGTAGAAATCTGGCAGTTTGGAGGAGCTTCTGTGTAATCCATAGGTGGTCTGAATCCTGAGAAACAGCTGGTGTTAGGCATGGCCCTAGGAATGTGCTTGCAGGAGGAAGTAACTCTGTTGCCTTAGAGGGTGGTGCCTTCAGGGGCGTAGATGATACATGTTCAGTTCATCTGGGAAAACTTGGCTTGCTTCTGCTGGTGCTTCTTTTATTTATTTATATCTATATATCTATATGTAAGTAGATTACTTTAATCTTTGATTTTATAAATCTGGCACTTGAAACAGGAATAAAACGGTTCCAAAAACATATTGGCCAAAGTAAATATTTACACGAGCAATAAAGATGTTATTGTATTGCAAATCTAGTGTCAGAATGGGCAGGGGAAGTTAAGCATGTTGACAGCAGATAGTCATTTTAAGACCTCTCAGAACAAAAGACGCTTTTGTTTTGGGGTGCAAGTGTTGATGGGCTTGTCATTGATGCTCTCCAGTTTTGATCGCCTGCTCATATGATGACTGCCTAATTAAGCATCCTTGAGATAGTCACTGTTCCTATTTCAGATGCTCTTTAACGTTGTTTGTTTTCCTTTGTGCGCTGTAAATCCTGGAATGCCATCAGAAACACAACTTGATGACTGTGTGTTATTATTATCTTGGGTTAAGTGCTGTCTCATTGCTTTGCAGGCTGCCTGCTGTTTCCCGTGGAGATCATGAAACGACGTCGGCTTCCTAGCAGCAGTGAGGATTCTGACGACAACGACAACGGCAGTAAGTGCTCCTTTGTTATAGAGTGCAGTAGGTTATGAGTTTGGAAACGCATTTTTATGTCACAGAAGCATTTTGCACATTGGTTGGACTGGTCAAAATACGTTGGTTGAAAAGGATCCAGTTTTGAACTCAGTCATTCTGAGTACAGGTGGATGGTAGATTCGGGATCCCCCCAGCTGTATTGATGATACGGTGTTATTTAAGAAGAAAAAACAAGAGAAAAAGTTGGCCGTCTTCTTTCAAATGTTTACAAGCAGCATAATTTATCATTACAAGGACAGAACTTACGTGGAGACACCTGCTGACATTGTCCACAGCTTAGTATTTAGCAGAAATTTGCACTAGGATTTTAAATGTGCTTCAGTGTTCTCGGATGCTCTTCCTCAATGGAAAGTTATATTGCTTTGAACTTAAGTGAAAAAGATTGATGCTGTATAAATGTTGTTCCTTACTTTGTTTTGAAGATTATCTTACCTGAGGAATAACTTTGAAAAATTTGAATTCAGTAAATCAATAGTTTGGATACAGAGAGTGTGTGTGTGTGTATGTATACATATATATATAAAAAACCTGTTTCTGTACTGCCATAACTAACACAGAGCTCTCTATGTCTGTATGGTATATATGTCTCTTGTGTTTGGATTCCAGGGACTGATAATCTTTTGCTTAAGCAGAAAAAAATAAGAAGGCAACAGGGGATAAAATGGCAGTTTGGGACACGTGCCAAGGTGTTTTATTTGCCCAAACAAGCAAGCTGATTGTACTTGAAAATAGTGCACCTTAGCCAGAGAGATTTTCCTGGTTTTGATTTGATCTGTCTGGGTGCACAGCTTAAAATCTGAAGTCTTTTGTGAGGCTTTAGTCTGAAATATAACAGAAAACGATCAGGGAGGTTTTCCAGGTGCCTGTGGAAGCTTTATTCTGAGAAGGTAGCCCTGTGCTGCCCTGTGGCCCTCCGAAGGTCCTTGCTTCCCCTGCGTGCATTTCTTAGGTGGGTCTGTGCTTCCTGGCAGTCAGCTCAGGTGTGGCCAGATCTGCACCTTCAAACAGCCTTAGGTGAACTGTTGCTGAAATGAAAGAGTGGTAAAAGGATTGGAGGAGATGAGAACTAGCAAGGTGATTAGGAGTTAGCACAAGTGAGGATTAAGTAAAATCTGTTAAAGAGGTGCAGGATTTGGCTTGGTTTTGGAGAACTACCTGCAGTTGGGGGATTTTGGAAGAAAAAAATCCCACATCAGACCTGATTTTCTCGGTTAGAAGTTTACTTGTGGTTATAAAAATTGAAGTCAGTGTGTTTCCTCAAAGGTGACGTGTACTTCCCCAAAACAAAGACGTGTTATTACTTGTAAAATAAACAAGTAGCTGCAAATGTAATGTCTTTAATTAGAATTTTCTTTTACCCGTTTTTTGTTACTTAGCAGCTTTATGTAATAGTGTTTCATTTTGATAGTAGTGTTTAATTTCAGTCTCTTATCTGTTTGTTTTGTTTTGGTTCTTTTTTTTTTCCTCTTTGATCCCTTCATGTGTCTTGTATTATAGGCTTTACCAAATAAAATATGAAGCAGATAATCTTGGAATTGAAGTTCTGAAATAGATACAATTGATCTGTTGCTGATTATAATGCTCGTTTGTAATGTCATTTGATATACAACTATCTGGAACAGAGCTGTTGACTTGCTGAATTATGTTTTCCAAAAAACTGTATTTTCCTCTGTTCGGTAGATCAAGATCTGAGAAAATGAGTTAGGAAAAGAAAAACAAACCTTTGCCCTTTTATGATCTCTCTATTTTAAAGCCTAATTAATATGAATAACTATTTATTGAATAAAATACATGGCAAAAGACAGTGAAATTTTAAAACTATTTTTGAGTATTGCTTGAAATATGTGCCGCTTCCCATTCGTTACACCTTTTCTTGACTTGATTATGGTTTTTTCCCCTTGTGAAGTTACCAGGCAAATTCAGATACAGGTTCCTGCATATTCACGTTGTTACTATCCACGTGTTCAAAAAGATCAAGGGTTAATAATCGGAAGCTGAGATAATGTTTAATGTGGGGTCAGCATCTCCAAGGGTCTTTGTCATTCACACTTCCTGTGAACAATAGCTGACACTCAAGCCCTTTCTTCCCACTTTTCCTGTTACAGGAGATAGGAGTAGTTCCTTGCAACTGTGTTTGAATGTCAAGGGTCTCCCCTTACAGATTTCACCTTTGTTTAATCTTTTCCTGTCATTAGTAGAATTACTGATTACTCTCACTATGTTCATTTCTGTATTATTACTTTGTCAGTAGTATCTCTGATTCGCTGTACGGATACTAGTGGTAGAATGGAAAGCAAATTTTATGCCTAAAAAGTGTGAAAGGTAAAAATTTCTGTGAATTTCTGGGTCCCGTGTTGAAGGTTTTACGTTTTTTCACCAGCCGGTTTTCCTTCTCAGAGTTTCCAGAGGCAGAAAACAATTAGACTTTGCTGAGCACTTCAAACAGCCATCTTCTAATTGAAAAGATGAAATTTTAATCAACACTTAGTTGGAATCCTGTTGCCAAACATCTGCTTCCCTTCAGTCAGTGGCACCTCTTGAACCCTCCAGCGCGCTTCTCGCATTCCCATCATACTGAACTCGATAGTCCTTCAGCTTAGAGCTCAGCACTGCTCTCCCTCATCTCGCCAGGCCTCCAGCTGCTGGGTGTCTCAGTTCCGAGGCAGAGTTCTCATACTGTGCCTCAGTAGACTGCGGGATCAGGCATCTCAGATTCATCATGAGCATCA
Source organism: Eurystomus gularis (assembly GCA_013400335.1). NCBI lineage: Eukaryota > Metazoa > Chordata > Aves > Coraciiformes > Coraciidae > Eurystomus > Eurystomus gularis. Next base: position 74,683 of record VZZY01024574.1, on the reverse strand, counting down.
CTGGATAAATGTTGCTGGAGTAACCTGAGGGATGATGCTTCTTCGGGGTAAGCTTGAGCATGTAGGCTAGTGCCACCTGGAAGAGATTTTGGTGTGAGGAAATACACATTTTATTTTATTGGCCTCAGAAACCTGAATATTTATAAGGTAGTAATACCGATGCTACTAATAATGGAATTTATTTTAAAAAAATGAATGAACATACAGGGATTGTTTTCCATTAGGTCACTGAATTGAATTAGTTTCCTTAGTATTCACAAGGTGATAGAAAAACAAACCTCATACCCCGAGCACTAAAAATGTATTATACTGAAGATATAAGCATACCTGTAGTTCTCCAGAGGAAGAAAAGGGTGCTGTCCTTTTGTGAGATGGAAGAAGGGCGAATTGTTTTCATTTAGGGGTGAAATAGAGAACAGGGGAATGTTTAACAATGCGGCTGCAGTCCTTCAGTGTGAGTGGTTATACATAATTTGCTGTATTTTAAAGCCTTGCAGCTTAAAGATGGAACCTTTGCTTTTCTCATAACTTCTTTTTTGCTTTCTGACTGATTCCTTCCCAAAAGCTGATTGTGGACTGGAAGCCTCCAAAAGCATTCATTGTATGTCCTTCAGCCTAACTACTGAAAATTGTTGAGCTGTGTCCCCTTAAAATCAAGAGTTCTGAATCCTCATTTAGAGATGAGGCCAAAATAGCCTATTTGAAGCACCGAGCAAGAGGCGTCAGTGAAAAGCTGTGCACAGCAGTTCTGCAGTTAGTCCCTGGATATCTGAATGTGTTCTCAGAGATTTCGTTTCCTGAAATTACAGGTCACTTTTCAACATTTTATCCGTGAAATATAATTGAATGAAAAACAGCTGCAGGCATAGTTCTGGATTTTGAACTTTCGTCTAAATGCAGAGGAAGGGTATTGGGAGCGGCTTGGGGAAGGGTTTAAGATTATTGGCACCTCAAAGTAATCATTTTTTCTTTTTTTTTTTTTTTTTTGGTAATCTGGCAGCTTGTTAGTGTCCTTCCCTTTCCAGATAACCCGCTACAGCAACTGTACTAGATCATAGAATCATTATGGTTGGAAAGGACCTCTAGGATCACCAGGTCCAACCTTCATCCCAGCATCATGTTGGGATGTTACTATTAGCCAGGCTCATCATAAACGCCTTGTGGTGCACATGCCATCTTCTTCAAAACCTGTAATAGGTAAATTAGTGATGTTTACCTCAAACTCAATCATGTCCTTGTAATCTGCATGCCTGGCTAGGGCTTTGCTAATTTTTAAGCAATTTTTCTTACATTGTATTTGAGCTTGCTCCACCACTGCAGGAACTCCTCCTCTTTGTGATTCTAGGGTTTACTCTAATTAAATGTTAGATGCTGAAGCTGTTTTATCTTTCCTGGTTAGTGTTTGACCTGACTTTTTAGCCTCGCTGGTCTGTAAATCTGTGAAGGTGGTTTGTGCTCTGTGTTCCTCGTGCTTTGTTTCCTGGTGAGATAAAGTTGTACAGTGGAGTTGTTTCCATTTATAGCTTCAGGACATTCCTTTTGGACAAATTGCTTGGACGCATGGACCGGTTGTGTTTGAGACAACATCTGAAGCTCAGACAGTTGTATTGTAGGGAGCTTGGGTGAAATCCAAGCCTTCTTTGATGTCAAAGAGAGCTTGGTCACTGTTGTCTATGAGCAAGGAGTTCAGAGCATGATTTTCTTCACACTTTGCTTGCTCCCACGATGCCTCTTCATTTATTCTTGGAGGGGTTATCAATTCATCATACTCCTACGTGCAGAGTGTCTAAGACAAGAACTGAAGACACTTGGCAGATGAAAAAATCCTCTTAAGATTTACGAGGCTTCACTTCAGTTCCGAGAAATGAAAGATTTAATACTTACGGATTACAGAATATAGTTCTGTAATTTAGATGGACCCTGATTCTCTCATTGCTAAACAAATGTTATTTTAAAATTAAACATACTTTGCCAATATCCATTGCTCTGACTGAACGATGGGGATCTTAGGTTTAGAAAGGGCTTTTCATCCCAGCGGATTCCCGGTGTGTTTGAGATGGATCCCAGAGCGCCTTCACAAAGGTTGCCGACTACATCACCCTAGATGTGTGCGTCATGTACCACAGAATTGCAGCCACTGCTGGCCTGAGGTGTGGCGATTACTGAGCAGTGCACAGAGCGCTGGGCAGCACTTTACAGAGAGGAAACGAAGAATGTTTTTCAGTTTTCAGTTGATTTGGCTGGTGAGTGAGGGCTGGCGATGAAACAACGGAGTGTAATGTGGTTACAGTGCTAGAATTTGGGCAAAGCAGCCCACAGTTTGGCGGTCACTACCGTGCTTTTGGGAAAGGGTTGTGGCATTGGGGTGATGACAAACAGTCAGAGCTCACATCTCGCCTGAAGGTTAGGCTGACTGGGGCAGGGTGACTTGTGGTGAGGTTTGTTACGCGTTTGAGCACTCTGGAAGAGTGATTTGCAAGACTTACCTGGGCTGATGGGATATTACATGTGAGGAAGGGACATGGCATAATCATCACCGGGGTTTTTGGAGAGGCACATTTTTCTTTAGAAGGCAGATAATACTGGGTGCACCTAACTCCAGAGTTCTAAGGCCTGAAAACAGCATGTTATCAACCTGTGAATGCCAGCTTGGGAGGTGCTCAAATTGACTGATAACCTGCGTTAAACCTGTACTAAAACTTTGTGTACTGTTATGGTAAAACATTGCTACAGTGGGAAGCCTTGGGCTGGGGAGCTACTTCGGATAACAAATAAGATGAGGTCTAGGGATTCCTCATTGTTAGAAGAGTGACATGTGCCTGAGCGTGGTTATGTGTGTGTTCTTTGAGATTATAAAACTCAACTGTGTGCTTCTGAGAAAAGGGATCACAGGAGGGAACTTATTGAACTGCTGTGGCAGGGAGCTGCAAAGACTGTTCATCATGTGTGTCAGATACTGAGCAATTGTGCAAGGTTGTTGTGAAGCACTTCAGAGACCATATGGATCTATGCATTGTTCAGCAGCTGCAATTGGGTCGTCGTCAAATGGCACTATATTGTGAGTAGGATCGGTGTTGACAAGAGATAAAGGGCTGTTGCTTTTGCTATTTTGATCTTGAATGAGGTTATTGTATAATAATATGCTATTATATAAAGATAAGGAAGATAGATGGGCAAATCCTCCAGGCACAGAAACACGAGAAGGGGCGTTTGGCTGTGTGAAATGATGTTGTAGGTTGTGTATGCATACATGCTGCTTTCTCTGCGATAAGGCGTGAAGCCTTGTGCACAGGCTGCTCTTTCTGTACCCTACGTAATTGAAAACTGCCCTTAGAATAGCCTGCTTCTGTTTTCTTGGTGCTGGAATTCGGCTCTAGACATGGAGTTACATCTAAGTGACGTGAAGCTGTACTGTAAAGAGTTGTGGGCCAGGCACTAAACGCAGAGACTGAGCATCTCTGTTTTCTCTTCAGGCTGCAGATCTTTGTGACAGAGTGTTGGCAGCAGCACCTAGTTGGTCTCGGAGCGAGCTGAGGAGCGGTGTAGGCATCTGGAAATGCCAGTGTTAAGCAGAAGCGACAGCCAGACACACATCCGTGTCGGGGATGTTTTGCTCTGTTGTGCTGCCTGGTGTAGTGGTGTAGCGGGAGTGTATTTACGGGGAGAGAAGTGCTTTCAGACGCCCGGTGATCTGAGGCTGTGAAGTGTTCAGAGGCTGTAGCAGCAGGTAGTTCTCCGGGGACACAGCTGGGTGCTCTGCAGGTGGCTTCACAACAGCCTTGTGCATGATACATAATAGCTGAGCCTTTTCTGCTCATGCTGGGTAGTATATTAGTTGTGAGGTAGAGTTCCCCGAGGGCTTGAATTGCTTTATTAGTCCTGAGGAATTTTCTGGTTTGATGGCCTTTCCTTTTTGGAGTCAAAACATATTATTGACCAATGATTTAATAAATTGATACAGTTAAAATTGATCGTGTTTTTCCTTTTGGGAAGCGTGTGTTCTTCACAAATACTGAAAAAGAATTCACACTTCTTGGTTGCTTTCTTTTAGTATCAGGAGGTGTATGTGTTATATACACCCTGTAGGGGTATTATACAACCACTGTATTTACAGTGTAAGGTGTATATAACAGCCTCGGGGAACAGAAAGTTTTCCTACTCAAGTCTTAGAAGTCACCTTTCCAGCACCAGTCGTGGGGCAGAGCTTCGCCTGTTGTGCTGTGAATTAACACCTGGTTAGTGATGTGGGATTACGTTTTGCTTTTTGGCTGTAAGTAGATAACTGCAAAGCGAAAATCGAGGCACGCAGTAGGAGTGTGGTCCTCCTCACATTGTTCCCAGGGTTGAGAACCTCTTAGAACATACAAACACCTAGGCCATCTGAAAGGATCCTAACCACAAAAGAATCAGAATGGTCTTGGTGTATCTCCTGGAGTGGTGGTGCCAGTGAGGCTACCGTGTTCCCCCTTAACTTGCACAATCATGTAACAGTCGCTTGGTAAGACACCTTTTATCTCCGATGGCTGATGATGGTAGTGATGCATGTCTTGGATGTGTTTGTTTAGCTTTGTGCTTTGGAGTTGTGTGTTCTTTGTGTTCACTGTTACTCGTGTGGCTTTTGGTAGTATGGGCTCTCTTAATAGCTCATTAATTTTTCCACCTGCTGTAGAACTCACCTCTCCCATGAAGTATATAATGTTATCTTACAGAAGTTTTATGTCTTCCAGATCCCAGTGATTCAGGCTTCCTTTTTTTTTTTTTTGTTCTTTTACCAAAACTGGGTTTAACTCTGTCCTGATCCTTAGTTGTTTTCCTAGTCTTAGTGATCCTAATCCAGTTTGTGACTAAGGTTAGTATTCAGAAAACTGTTGATTTGGATACTTAGTGCAAGAGGATAGTTTTGGTGAAAAGTGTCTGGAGTCTGTCTAAAATTACTCCGTTAGGTTTGTGTGCTTTTATAATAGAGAAAAGCTGTTTTGGTTCCTGTCTTTCTTTTGACCACGGTGGATTGTTCCTTCGGTATAATCCTGGAATGGTTCTTACTTCATGTATTTAGATGTAAAAATCAGATCATTCATCACTGAAGTAGCTGTAATTGCCTGTGAACTTTTTCTTTAAGTGAGGTCCCTCTTCTGGATTAGGTATGAAAATATGGAAAGGATGCTTGAAAGAAGTAACATCCTTCATTTTCCTCCCGCACTTGTATTGATAGAGTGGGCGGATTGCTTATTAATGAAAGCAGCTTTGGGTAATGCAGCGACCTGGTCTTGGCACCTTTGAAGGCAGTGGTATTTTGCCATTAACTTTAATGGAAGCAGAGTTGAAACCCTGAGATTTTGGAAGCAGTTAAATTCATACTGTTATGGGCTGGATATTTTACTGTCAATGCACTGGCTTTCCCTTTTGTGTCTAAGTGGTGGTGGTTGTTCAAATCTGCAAATGCAGGCCTTAAACTTGGGGTTTGTTTGTTCAGTGAGTAAATGTTTTCCCTATTGAAGTGAAGCCCTTGCCAAAGGTCATCTGTTAGCTACAGTTACAGATCCTAGTGGGTAGTAAAACCTCAGTCCAGTGAGGAATTCTTCCACCTTTTTCTCATCGTGTTGTGGACAGTCAGTTTACACTGCTCTGAAAAATACAAGAGTCTCTTCAGTAACTTAGTAAAAACATTATCTGTTTCCACTATGCCTTTAGCAATTTTTAGGTGCAAGGAAACAGCCATTACAGAACTATATAAGAAACTATTTCGTCCCCTGTTCGTTGTAGGGTGTTAGCATGGAAAAAACCTCATTATAACATATCCTGAGGAAGGCTGGCTCTGCTCGGCTTGTGCCTTATGCATGGAGGTTTTATGTAGTGTGCTTTCATATAGCGCTTTTAAAACGTAGTTTAAAATGAAGATTTTGTTGTTTTGGTTAAAAAGTTGACCTTTCCTGTTGCATGGAATAGTTAGTTCCTCCAGTGGCCTAATCCTTGTGGACGTGGACTGTGTCTAAAATCAGAAGTGCGTATTGAAGACATTGTTTTCATGCATAGCATCTGCGGGTGGCACAGTAAAGAAATGGAGATGGAAAACATGGTGTAAGGGATTATTTTACTCCTTTGTAGCTTCTCTGTGGCATGAGAGAGACTTGGAAGTCCATCTTTTATTAGCCACATTAAAGAAACCTACATGCTTACTTACTTGGCTTCAGCTGAGGGTAAGTTGTCATCAGAGCTGAATTAAAGCACGTGGGTGAAGATCCAGAAATACATCATACCACTCCGCTCTAATTTTGCCAGGTGCATACATTACTTGGGAGCAGCCGTGTTAAAGCCTTCAGCCCCACCAGAGTCCGAATCAAACACCGCTTTTGCCCATACAGGTTGTTGTTCTTAATTCCTTATTTCGGATGTGGGCTCCCTCCCCCAAGTCCAGCAGTATACAGAATACTCGGATCCACAAATTAATTTGAAATTTCCAAGTGCCTGACTTGCTGGAGCTGTGCACTAACTAGCCAAGTATCTCAGTGGTCGATCAGATATTAATAGCTTGCCAATGAAAAATACCAGAACCCACAAGAACCGAAATCCTAATCTGTGTGGGTATGTCTGTGGTCATTGTCTCCTAGTGAGTGTTCATTAAAGAAATCACATCTGTCTGAATGTGAAAATGTTAATAATTATATTGTTATATTGCAGAAAAAAATCCGGTTTTCTGTTGTGAATTTTAGCTGTGTATCTGACACTTCTTGAGTGATTTCACTTTTTCCCCTCTGCTTTAATTTTGACCATTAAGCATGTTCTGCGTTGTTCATTGCTGTGTTAGAATGTTTTTTACTGGGGCAAAGTCTTTAATGTAATGATAAGTGAAGAGAGAAGACAAAAGTGTAACTACAACATGGTTGATTCTTCTTAGGACTTGTTACTCAGTTGTATCTTTCCAATGAGAGTTTGGAAAGTCACATCACTGGGAAAATTATTCTTGGTTTTAATAGAGAACTTAGCCCATCCTCTGCAATCTGGTTTTGAACCGTGCTTTCTGGTCCTCAAGAAGTTTCTGCTGGGTGATGTGAGGCCATGTTGCTCTTACGGACTGTAGCCTTACTCTTTTTTTCTCCTGGCATCTATGTGCACAGGCAGTGAAGAAATGGGCAGTGTGGGAAGGCCTTTGCATTGCTTCTGGTTTATTTGTCTACAATTAATGCCCAGAGTTGCAAAATCTGTGTTCATCCTTCAGATTTCAGCATGTAGGTCGTAGCTCCACTGTCATGTAGACCTTATTACAAGTCCTTCATCTCTCCCGCTCATAAGAATTTATTGGCTTTTTTTTTTTCCTTGCTACTGTGTAGCTGGCAGTGGAAAATACCTGTCGTGCCTGTAAGTCTTACTGAATTAAAATCAGTTGATTTGCACAGGTATAATGTACTCTGGTGTCAAAGCACTGCTTTGTCAGTGGAGTGTAGCTTCTTTCTCGTTCTCCTTTTCTCTTGTTACGCTATTTCTGAAAGCTGACAGAGACTCTGTCAAAAGATTTCAAGGCAAAAAGGTATAATTTGTTTGGAATGTAATGAATAATTATGCAGACAAAATTGGTACAACCACACTGAGAGGTACTCTCAGGAGAAGAGACAACAGCTTGTTTTGTGGGCCCTACTGTGTGTGCAGGGCAGTGTGCTTAATTTGGAAGAGGCTCGCTCTGGTAAAAATTGGGTAACTGATACAGGTGTTTAGGACATCAATGTGTTAGCTTCAAAGAGTACGTCTCAGGCTGCCAGCAGACCTCCTGGTCAGTTATTAATCTGCAGCAAGTGCCTTATTGATGCTCAGGAGGAGGCATGTTATGAGGCAGCTTTCTTTCAATGCTGAGTGGAAGCTGATAAGTGCAGTGCAGCCAATACAAGCATGTTTCAGTAAAGAAATTATAAACAACCAGAAGAGTGATCACAGAAGTTTCCAACTGAGTAACTTTTGATTTTCTGGCTCAGTTTGAAACGAGTCTTATAGGAGTTTGTTGTAGGAGCCTGACTCTGGCTTGCCTTACTCCTGTAGTCCCGCTGAAGTCAAATGGCCTTCTCGAGTGTGTGGGGAGAGCAAAGGCTTTTGTTGATAGATGGCAGCAGTGTCTGCAAATGATTATTTCTGTGTCCTAGGTCTGTCCACCTGGTCCCAGCATGCCAGATCTCGACAGCGGAGGACTTCGTGTTCCAGACATGAAGATCGGAAACCTTCTGAGGTATGTCTGGAATTTGATTTGCATTTTGTTACATCTATCAAATGCAAAGCTATATAGATGTTCTGGTAATGGATCCATTTCTTCTGATTTAAATTTTCTTTTCTTTTTGCTACACTTCAGCTGGCACCAGTGCCCCACCCCCTTTTTTTGGCCAGGAGATCAGGGAGTTCAGCTGTTGGCACAGCCGCTGCCAGCACCAGTGTCTATCCGTGAATTCTCTTATAGGCTGACGCCCATTCAGCATAGCTGCTGAGTCTTTCTCCTTGTACTTTAGGTCTCAGAGTTTATTTGTAGCTTGATTTGTGAACAGTGAACATTTCTATTAGGTGCATTTATTTCATAGCTGATACTGTGTTTTGGTGTGTGATGTTTGTTAAAGTGCTTGTCAGACTAGAAATCTGCTTCCTGCCACTTCTGTCTTGTGTAGTGCTTTGAGGAAATTCTATCAAGGGAGGCATAAATCTTTGAACTTTCCAGGATGGATCAACTGTTAGTAACACATAAATGTGATCCAGTTCTTTGGAAATATTCTTGCTGAATCTCGCTATCTTCAGGCAAATACTACACTGCCAACTTGGTAGAGCTGCAGAGAAAGGATTCGCTTTGGGAGATGGAATTTATCCATTTAACGTACTTGCCCAGTACGTGTACTCTGGTGCATTAGTGAGTGACTGATGTTGAGAAAAAAGCCATGCTTTATTTATCTCCCCAGTGACGGTATACCTAGGTCCCAGAGAAGAGTTTTCACAAGAAGAATCCAATTCGTAGTTCAGTGTGAACTACACATAGTATTGGTGGTTTCTAATCTTCTTTTTTGATTGTTGGCCATTAAAGAGCTTTTTCTTCCTTTCTTTTTTTTGTGACTGTGGAGACCCCATGTGAATTTATTCTAACTGGTGATAGATTTGCTGTCTTGGTTATCTTTTGTACATCCCTTAGAAGTAGCTCCTTAGACCCAGTTTGAGAACTAGCTCATGAAAGGCTATCAAGAAATAATCTGATATAATTATCAATCTTGCTGTTTTACATGTGCTTCTGTTTTCTCCTCTCCCTTGCCTTGCATTTCTTGTCAGACTTCACAGTTTTGTGCGTTTCTCTCTTGTTTTCTCTGCCTGGATGGACTTCTCATATACTTCCCTTTAGCTGTTTCACAGTCTTTCCCCCTTCTCCCTCCCTCCCTCCCTCCGTTTGTATTGTCTTTGCTCACCCCAGCACACACTATTCTGGTGACAAGTGTGCTGGCAGAAAAGTGACACTCACTAAACTCCCCGGGTGAAATCCTGGTCTCATTGAAGTTGGTGGCAAAATTCCCATTGACTTCAGCGTGGCCAAGGTTTCACCCTTTAGCTTTGAAGTGTTCAGTGCTTCTGAGAGCCAACATTTCTGTAAGCTCTGCTTTGCTCCGGGCAGTCTGATTGCATCAGAAATTAGAGCAGAAAGAATGGTGTCACAGGGCCACTGGCCTGGGAAGGAGTTTCTTGGCTGTCAGCTGCTTGAGCTTTGCTCCTGAGGGAGTTCTGCAACAAATTTATCTGAGGGCCTGAGTTACTTTGGCTCTCAGATTGAGCAAGTTGTGTGTCCCATTTTATATTTTCAGTCTTCTTTTCATTTGACATTTGATTGCTTTAATTCAGATCACTTAGAAGTGCAGAATCCCCCGGCCAGCTGTGCTTGTTTGTTTTGTGAGCCAGTTTACTTTGTGGCTTATTTTTCATTCCTTGATTAGAGCCTCAAAGGACTTGTAATTGGATTGTTTAAAACATTTCATTATATTTCATTACCTGCATTCACTCTTTCCTTCATATGGTAATATTATTCTTTATTTTTAAATGTTGGCAGTTTTTCTGAACATGTCAAGACAAGCGTTAAGAAAAATGTCTTCATTTTATGCTATTTTTATGACAAAAGCAGAGTGGAAACAGAACCATACTGAGACAGAAGCGGGCTAGTATGTGTGTGCTGGGAGGGAGGAGAGGTTTGGAGGTGTGCAGTGTGGTAAGGCAAATCACACTTGGATGTATTCTCAGAAGTATAATTAATCATCAGGTTCACTGTTTCCCTAAAATACTTCCCTGAAATCGCAGGGAATCTCTTGGGATTTCAGGTGTGTGGCTAGCGTATGCCAGAAATTGCTGTCCTGGGGAGGCCCGTCTCATTAGCACTCTCTAGAGATAAGGCTCTTCCTCTGCAGTATCCAGCAGCTGGCTGGAGCTAACGTAAACCAGCGTAGCTGTTGGTTTGGGACTGGGAGGTCGTGTCTCTTTGCCCCCTTAGCAGCCCAGGAAGAGAATCCCGGAGCGCTGCCCTGATAACCTCTCTTTTCCTGCATAACTGTGCACTGTGGAGCTGGGTGGATGTTGATGCTGTCCACCACCAACTGAGGAGTCTGCAGGGGAACTTTTCTTAAGATACAACCTATCTTCTTGTCCTGGTGGTGCTTATTTTCTGTCACCTGGTTGCCTTTTGAGCATTTACCTTTGAACGTGGCATTGAGTAGTTAAAATGTTGTGGTTGTGGAGGTGAGGAGTGCTGAGTGCCGTTGCTGTAGTTCTGCAGCGTTACCTTACAGGCAGAACTGGAAGAGGTGTAGACAAGTGCAGGCTTGTAGTCCTGGTGCCTGTGGTGGCACCCTTTGCTTTCTGCAGTGCTGATGAGCAGTGGCCAGCCCGGCTGAAGCTGTACAACAGTACCACAGGGTGCCTGCTACAGGAGAAATCCCTTCTTTATTTCATTCTGTGCCTGTTGAAGATGGCATTGCCGTGTGTTCATGGCTGCTAACCCAAAAGCTGCCAAACATCCTGCTTTAGATGGGGATGCCTTTGCAAAGGCAAGTAAAATTACAGCTGTGCTGCAGAGGTGTCAGTAGCTGATGGAGTAACAAGCACCTGTGCTGAAAAGGGAGCTGCTACCAGAATTCCAGTTTGGGTCTCACTTTGTTTGATCTTTCGGGTTATTATTTGAAATACTTGCACTAAGAGTCATCTCCTTAGAATTTCCTCTTGCGGCTGGTCATAGTAGAGTCACGCCTCGATTTCTACCACAGGGAATTTCTAGAATGTCTTTGGATTAGTCAGAGCTCCAATAATTAAAAAAAAACCTTGGAGCAAAAATGAGTCTTCCTTGTGCTGCTGTTGCAAGACTTAAAGCTCCTGCAGCTTTTATTGCAGCCAAGACGGAGGTAAAAGTGGGTAGCACCTTTTAGCATCATGTCTCCAGCGCAGGAGGAGCGCCAGGGCTTGTAGTGGAGATAGCTGGAAGTTGTTCTATCAGTGTTTGCACCTTCAGCCACCCCTTTCCCTGCGATGAAGCTAAACTTCTGCCCTGCAGTGGGCCGGGTTGGTTCGCTGTTGTTACAGTGACCTTGTTACACACTGTGCTCCATGGTTACCCTGAAGCTGTGAATCGTAGAGTGTAAATATCGAATGTCAGTGTCTCTATTTTTCTCTCTTGGTCACTCTCTTTGCAGGTGTTCAGAACGGACCTGATCACTGCCATGAAGTTACATGACTCCTTCCAGCTGAACCCTGATGAATACTATGTGCTGGCAGATCCCTGGAGGCAGGAGTGGGAAAAGGGAGTTCAGGTGCCAGTTAGCCCAGGGACCATCCCAGAACCAGTAGCCAGGTATAGTTTGGAGGAATGCAAACAAATACACATACGTTTATGCTGGCAGCTTGTGTCTACATTGCCTCGGCTTCTTGAGCTTTATTCCACAGTGTCTAGCTAGAGAGGTCTTGGTTCTCCGAGATGAAGAGCAACCTGCCTCAGGTTTTTGAATGAGTGGAGAGGTCAAGAGTCAGGCTTATTCTGCCTGTGTGCTGAAATATGAATGTCAGAGGACCATTTTTGGCATTACGTTAGGATGGAGTGTTATGACAGAACCTTTAAAAATAGCTTCTATTTTTAAGCCCAGACTTGACCTCACTCAGCATAGCTGTGAGAGCCCTGGTCTGACTCTTTGTGTGCTTAGTTCCAAGCCATAGGTTCCTTTCAAGGAACAGTTAGACAAGCCAGATATAAGGGCTGGAGAAAATACAGCATTTATTTTGGCTTAATGTTATTTTTTTGTTACCGACTTGGGAAATTGTTATACACTATTTCCGCTGTTTTAAGAATCATCCAGATGTGCATGTATCTAAATACATTAATATGAGATTTTCTAGCCCTTATCCAAGAAACCCTTGTTTTCCTTACCTTCTTTGTTACACTTAGCTTCTGTTTTCTGATTCCAGTTGAACAGTATGGTTGTAAGGGCGGGAGCGTGCTGCAGTCCATCTATCTATTTTATGTTTTGTGGGATTGGAGTTGGAGAAAGTGAGAAGAACAAGGATTATTGCCATGTAGTCATACTACATATCTTGGATTAAGTCCAGGCTGGTCCATAAGGCGTTACCAAATGACCCACCATTGCTGGTGGGGCCAGAATGGGCCAATCTCTGATACACAGCAGAAAATTTTGGGTGACGCTACATTGCTTCTGTTAATTCTGCATCTGCCAGCTTTAACCTTGGAGCAGGGGCCCTACAGGAGTGTTGGTTAGTGCTTTTGGTGCTCTGTGCAGCAACCTGAAGGCCACTGCACAGCCCCACCAGATCATGTCCGGTGAGGAACTCTCCTGCACATCAGGTAAACCCTTTCCTTCCTTCTACTTCTGAAGGACTGGACCCGGAGCTCCAAGGAGAACTTGGCAATTTCCCCTCTGCTGTGCAATTTAGAACGTGGGATCATACCACTCCACACTGACCTCATCCAGTTCCTACGTAAATGTACCTGTACATACATGTACAATGTGTGTGCTCACGTTGTCTTCTCCTCACTACTTTCTCTTACAAGCATCTCCCAAGACTGCAAGAGGGCCAGGAGGTGGTTGGGTGGCTATGTGAGATCCAAGTGTTCACTTGGGAGAGAGCTTTTCCTCTGCCAATGGCCAACAGAGATGTTGCTCCAGATTTAAAGGAGTTAGGGAAGGAAGGCACCCACAGCTGTAGGTATCAACACAGAAGGCAGCACTATTTTTTAATCTTTTTTCTTTACATGCTGAGCTCTCTTGTATGGTCCTACTGGTGAGCACGGGCTGGTCAGAGTGGCCCTTGATGCCTGATTGTATTACCGTGTTTGCCCCCTCACAAAACCCTTGGAGACCCCTGCTGTGGTGGTGCTGCTGGAGTGCTGGAACTGTTCTGTGCCTGACTTTGGGAGGGGAGGGAGATGGTCTGTAAATGGGATCAGCAACAGTCAAATAGTAGCTGGTGTAGAACAGAACGAAAATACAGGTCGCTGGTGGTAGTGAGGGATGTCCTAGAGAATGAAAGGGTTTGGCCTTGTAGTGACTGGTCAGGGCAGCAGGAATAGGTCTGGAGGGGTGGAGCGAGCGAGTCTGCGGTCATGTAGTGTAAGCATGCGGTCAGACAGATCATTCAGTTAAATGTGGCTTTTTGTATGTAGCCAATGTTTTTTCTGACTTCTTTCCCCCACAAAAACAGAGATGAAGGTGCTTTGTTTTGAAACGAAACTGTCTGGGCTTATTTCCTGTGTGGCACTGCAGTGCTACTTAGGCAGCATGGGCAGAGTGCTGCCCAGAGGTTATGATTCCTGCATGGAGAGGTGCTCAGGAAGGAATTTATGATGCAGGAGATTTGGAGAGCAGTGCTCAGTTTGAAGTAAATTCTCTGTGAGCTGTAGTAGTCCGTACTGTTTAATACTTTGCAGTGTGACCTGGAACAATTAGGGCAGTGCAGTTAGCCTGGCAAGGTCGTTCAGATTTGTATTCTTCCACAGTCCCCTTCTGCACCTCAGAAGCCCCAGATTTGGCGTTTGGCTCTTGCCCACCATTTCTCAGCTGGTTGTCTGAAATAAGCTAGATGAGGGGAAGATTTAGGGCTGTGCAGGAGACTGAAATAGGTGCAGGGTTTACTGAGATCTGTGTGGGCAGATACAGTAGCGGCAGATCAGGATCTTCTGATAGGAGGAGAAGTTAACGCTTTAAACTTCAGGTGGGGGCAGAATACTGTGGAGGATGTCCTGCTTGGTGTGGAGCTGAGACTGTTCCCAGCAGAAAGCTGTGTCTACACAGAGTGGTCCTATCTCCTCCTTTGTGGCAGTAGAGCACAAAAAAATCATCAACCCTGGTGCAGCAGGAGACGATCATATGGCAGCATGGCCTGTCGCTCCTGGAGGTACCAGCGTTACTTCGTGAAGTGGGCTTCATCCAAACTGAATTTCAGTGTGTGCAGTTAACTCAGAGAGGGTGCAGTGTCCTCTGCTGAGAGAACTGTGCTGCAGGTGGGCTGACAGTTATAGCTTACTGTTTGGAGGCAAGTCACCAGCTTGCTGGTGGAATGACCGCTGTTCTCTGTGAACTGGGTGGCTTTGCCCCCAGGTCCTGGCTTTGCAAAGTTGCAGCATGGCAGGAATCTGACCTAGAAAGAGTTATGGGCTGTAGGTACTTTAATGTTTCCTGAACCAGTGCCTGTGGTCGAACAAAATTTCAGTTGGCTTGCAGCTAAAATATGCTTTCATAGTTGGTTGTTGGCCAACTGGAGCCTTCAAAAGCCGAGAGACGTAGTTTCAGCATCTTGGCCCAGCATGACATTTGTGACTGTGAAAGAGGAAATGCAGACCCAGGATGCCAGAGCTTGGATCTGCTTTGGTAAGTGAAGGTGAAGCTAGTGCAAATTGCTGATTCGCTGTGGAAGGGTCTTCCAGATTTCACAGAGGTGGCAGTTCTGTAACTGCACACACAGACACACACACACAAAATCAGAAGCGTACTGTGAGAAAGGAAACTTCGAAAGTGGCAGGAGATACTACTATTTTCCTTGAATTTTTGTGGTCTTGGTGTTGTAGTTAAACAGATGGATTTAAAAAGAGTCTTAAAACAGAGCTTGACATCTGTGTATGTGGCAGACATCACTACATAAATACGGTGTTCCTACTCTAGCTTTGAACACGTGTGGATTCAGGTAAGAGAAGGCACAGCTGTATCCTCTAATCTCTTTGATATTTTTAGCATTCTGGTAACAAATTGAGTTTCAACACAACTCCAAATAATTTCTTACAGTAGTGCCAGTCCATTATGAAAGTGCACTGTACTCTTTTCCCATCTCGGTGGTGCAAGATGATTGCTGTAGGTGGTTAGATGATTGCTGATGATAGTTAGTCACTTCGAATGAGGCATTTTGAATTCTCTAGAACCAAGGCTCTCGGCAGCCCAGCGTACCTGACATCTGCTTGTCTGTTTGTTTTAGGGTTGTGTCTGAGACGAAAGCTGTCACGTTTACGCGGCCCAGGAAGTACATTGTCTCGTCAGGTTCAGAGCCTCCAGAGCTGGGCTACGTCGACATTCGAACCTTAGCAGACAGCGTGTGTCGCTATGATCTCAATGACGTGGATGTAGCGTGGCTGCAACTCGCCAATGAAGAATTCAAAGAAATGGGTGAGCAATGAGTGCTTGTGGGTTTGTTGCCTTTTTTTTTTTTTGTTAAACTGGCGATCTTAAGAATAGTTTTAGGGAGAGCAGCAGTGGCTATGAGATGACAGAGGTATGAAGAGGTGGCAGTCAGGGGAGTTGGGGTAGCCCCAGGAAACCAGACCTTATGTGATTAAGCCATAGGATATATGCCTTCTTAACTGCTGAGTTGTGTTTGCTCAGACCAGGTCAGAATCTGGCCACGGGGGTTTTTTCTCTGCTACTTTCCATTTCACAAGGGAATTCTCACAAAGTTCCCATTTCGCTAGCAAGGTCTTTGAAGAGAACATCAGGTAGACCAATCAGGTAGTGTTAGTAATCTTATTTATTTGTTTATTTTTCTGAGTCATGTAGCTGTATCATCTTTTTAGCTAGTGGCATTTAGTGTGAAGAAGGCAGACAAGGAGTCTTGGGAGGTTTAGAGAATCTACACCAGGTGGATTGCACAGGGAATGAGACAGAAAGGAGTTCCTGCAGTGATTTACTGGAGGAACCTCCCAGAGCTTACTTCGACCATGTGCTCCAGTTCCGAAGCTGGAAGAGGAGCTGTCACAAGGGGAACAACTATTCCCTTTTCCATCGGATGGCTCATGTGTGGGAAGGGGCCGGGGAGCAGAGCAAGAACAGGTAAGGCTTGTCCTTCAGGAGAGGATTTCCATGGAATTGAAGAGGATTTAACTCCCCACAGAACTTTTACCGCGTTGTTTTGATGAGGGAGAAGATGCTATGCCAGATGGAAGAGGTTTGAACACGTTGGTGGACGCTGTTGATTTTTGTTCTAGTGTTGTGGCAGTTCCCTGCTTTGGGCTACAGTTGAGTCATACGGTTTTACCTGGCTGTGGCCCATGTGTGGCACGGCTCAAGACCTGGTAAACCACAAACTGACCGTTTATAACTGTGTAACAAAAAGTTTCTCCCATTTTAAACCCACACAGGGAAGAAACAGATGACGCAGCCTTGACCTGGTCTCTTACCCAAGCCTTTTTTCCAGATCTCAGGTCAGGCCTGCTCAGGCTTAGATGATTTCAAAACCCTTCACGATTCAAGGGTTCAGGTTACCTTTCCAATTATTGTCAGGAAAACAGCAGCAGCAAGTCCTCTTTGCTTTCTTCAAAGAAAAATTAAAAATACATTTTATGATTTGTAATTGATACCCAGCTATCCGATGTAGATCATCCCCTCTGTCTGGCTCTCTTTTGCCAAAACCAGAGGAGGGCTACTACAGGGTTACACTGGGGTGTGAGTAGCATTAGTGATAGAGCGCATGAGAGGGACTGGGGCTCTTCATGGTGCAGATTCTTACCTGTGCATGAAGCCCTCTGGTAGCCATTCTGCTACACCAACGTAGCCTTCAGAAGCTCATGTTGCACATGAAACACTGAAGAGCAGGAATATGACAGATCTGATCTTCAGTGTTGTGTTTTGGTATCGTTTCTTGTAGTTCCTTTGCTCTAAAACTTCATCCACTCGGTGTTGCTGGACGTGGAGGGAAGCAAATGCTCCTGTCAGTACCAGGCAGAACATGGTGGTCTTCAGACGTGTAGCTGAGTGCTCTGTCAGATACTATTAATGGGCATTTGGAAAGTGAAATATTTCCTGATGTGTGGTTGTAGAGCTTCCTTTATGGTGTCCTTGCAGCTGTGAATCCCTGGAGTTCTCTTTGATACCTCCTGGAGTGCTTCAGGTACTGAAAATGTGCATTCTGTCTTTGAAAGAATGAACGTAAGTGAACATTTGAACTGAAGCCACAGCCCCTTGAGTCCCTTTTTTTAACCCTTATAAATGCACAGTGACCTATCTCTAAGGGTTTTTTATAAAGCGTTGGCAATCCTGAGGTTAGAATTCAGTTGCAAACTGGTCTAAAACCTGCCATCATCTGCCTTGATGGAGCGGTATTTCTGGGCTGCAGGACAAAATTCACGCCCTTTCGTCAGCATGATTTTGAGCGTTCCCTCATGCTGCCTTTCAGCTGCCCACCTTGGGCAGTATGGGAAGCGTTGATCTCTGCTGCAAGGATTTACCTGTCAGTAAGGGAAGCTGTTGTACAGTGTTTGTCTTCTGATCTGGGGGAGCTAGAGAGGTTTTTTCCTTCTTCATTTTGTGGAACTTGTGCCTCAGTTATTCTCAGGGAGAGCCAAAAGGAGGATTTTCTGGTTAAAACACACATCGTGAGGTTGCCATCTCCTGTACGTCACAGTACTGGGAATCAGACCGAAGGCGGGCTCTCCTAAGCCTGCTCTTTGTTGTAGTGGTTCAGGTATATGGAAATTCTTGTGCTGAACTGTCTTTGCAAGAGGAAGATGATCATTTGCAGTAGCGTGGCTTTCTCCGTTCCCAGGTGTTTG
Source organism: Eurystomus gularis (assembly GCA_013400335.1). Lineage (NCBI taxonomy): Eukaryota > Metazoa > Chordata > Aves > Coraciiformes > Coraciidae > Eurystomus > Eurystomus gularis. Next base: position 56,658 of record VZZY01024574.1, on the reverse strand, counting down.
TGTGGCGTGATTTTTGCGGTAAAGGTTGGGGTAGCACCAATGTGGAAGCATGACAGGCAGCTCGTTGTCCCAGCCAGTGAGAGATGGAAGCCACACGGGGAAGCACTATGCTCTTTTATGATGTTTTTCTTGTTGCTTCTACGATAGATATTTTTTGAGACCTACAGTAGTCATTTAATTAACTAATTTGAATTATAGAATAGTATAATGTAACCAGCCTCCAGCTGTGGCGTTGTGAATAATTTCTGATGGATGCTGTTTGAAAAGACCAAATCCCAAAGTAGATGTTGCATTTATTACAATTGTTTGCTTCACTCTTCAAAAGGAACTAATTTATTGGTGTAGCAGGGTCTGATGGAGACCTCAGTTGGAGTCTCACCCGATTGGGTTGGAACTTGTGAAAAAACAGCAACTGTTGTTAGAAACTGCAAGTTTGCTACAAGTATCATAGCAGATTTTGTTACTGATACCTCCCTCTGCCCCCAAGACTTTTGGTTCAAAATGTTCTCAAATCTTTCACCAAAGAGTTCACCCAACATCTGGGTTGCAGAATTGAAGCAAAAGCCATAGACAGTGCTGTCCCAGGAGGAGAAATGAGAGCAAGAGCAGGAAGCCAACATCAGTTTAGGAAAGATTGGTTCGTATACTCCACTTCTGTTAGTTTAATACAGTCATGAGACAACTTTGACTTTTTTTTTAATGCTGGATTACACGATTGTCTAGGAATGATGTGTGTTTGCGTGGGATTTGGCTGCATCTACTCAGCTGTTAAAAAAGGAGCTGGAGTTGTGTGTAGCGGTGGTTATCCCTCTAAGTAACAACTCCTGTTTTCCAGGGATGCCTGAGCTGGATGAGTACACGATGGAAAGGGTCATAGAGGAGTTTGAACAAAGATGCTACGATAACATGAATCATGCCATCGAGACAGAAGAAGGACTTGGGATTGAATACGATGAAGATGTCGTCTGTGATGTCTGTCAGTCTCCAGATGGAGAAGATGGCAACGAAATGGTGTTTTGTGACAAATGCAATATTTGCGTGCACCAGGTACGTCAGCCAGGGCACAGTGCAGGGCTGTAGAGGTGGTGACAGAAACTTTTCCAAACCATTAAAGAGAACAGGTTGGATTTTTTCCAGTGACACACATTGATCTGTGAAGTTGTTGCAGAGTTCACTGTTGAGCAGTGGGATGATTTCAGAAATGATGTAATTGAGGAGAATTGTTACAGGTAATTCTAGCAACGTCATGCTGTGAGTGTCAAAGGTGGTCTTGTGTCTGTGTGGAGGAAAGTAGAAATTTGAGGAGTAGCTTCCCTCCCAGCGTGTGTGGTTGTACATTTTACCTGGTCACTTCTCTCGCTATAGTCTTTCCCTTTCTTTCTGCGCGCTTCTGGGGCTAACACAACTTAGGCTCAGCAGGGTGGGGGAAAAAAAAAAGAACTTTCAGGCAGTAATGAGGGACACAAGTGGGATTTATTAGTGTCAGTTTAATAGTGGAGAACCTACTGACCTGACCTGAGCTAATGAAGCACTGCTACGTGCCGCCTTTTTGTGGCAGTTAAGTCTTCTTAGCATGACAGAGCAAATACAGTTCCAGTGTATCTGTTTCCACTGGCGATGCTTACCACGGCAGATGTTTTCCCCCCAGCCTGTCCTTCCTTCCCAGCTTTACAAGTTTGCTTTGTCATTCAGTGTTTGGAAAACTATGCTGTGTGGTGAGCAAGAGGGACATTTTCTTGCATGTTACTGAAATACCTTTGCACTAGTGGTAAAGTAATACGTCTGTGGCAGCTGTAAGGTACCAATGGTTCTCTTGCAAGACACTCAGAGTAAAGTGGATGTTTTCAGACCCGTGGCAGTTCTCTGATCCTTAGTCTCTGATCACATCAAATCTGAAGAGGGTTAAAACTGACAGTAATTTGGACAGAGGTCTCCATAAAGATGCAGTCTTCTGAAAAAAGTGTCTTAATTAACTTGCTCTTCTGCACTTTTCCCTCTGAATCAGAAGTAAACCCCAGTGCTTTGGAATAACATCGAGTGTTGCACGGCAGAGCTCTTGAATTTGTGGTTCTTGCGTTTTGAGTTAGATACAGCCCGGTTCCTGTTACGTGTTGTCTCTGTGATACTGAACTTCATCCTAGCTCACTGCTGGCGGGGCTGTCTGTCGGCAGTCCCCTTGCTCTTCCGGCTTGCAAACATGTGCTTCATTTTCCCAGTTGAAGTGGGCAGTGGATTTTGCCTCACAGGTGGTCACGACTTCTGCTCCTTTCACTGAAAGATCTTATTGGGGAGTGAATGGGTAACGTGCTTGGCCAAGTTTGTGAAAGCGTCCCGAGATCCTCCTTCCTACAGTGTTAAAAATTCCATCAAGAACATTTTGAGAGTTGCGAGAGGCTGCGTGTGAACAGCTGAACAGTAGCAGTCACGCATGTTGTTTCCTTTGTTTTCTTTCCCGTATCCCTAAATGGGAACACAGGCATGTTACGGGATCCTGAAGGTGCCGGAGGGCAGCTGGCTGTGCAGGACCTGCGCTCTCGGCGTTCAGCCCAAGTGTTTGCTGTGTCCCAAGAAGGGAGGTGCCATGAAGCCGACCCGGAGCGGCACCAAGTGGGTCCACGTTAGCTGTGCCCTGTGGATTCCAGAGGTAGGTGCCAGTCCTCTGGGAGTTCAGGGTTGCGGTCACTCTGGGTGAGAAGAAAGCTTGTCAAAACCTTGTTCAACCTAGTGTGTGTTGCTATGCTGAGTGTAGCATATATACGGTACTTCTTGGGGAGACAACGTAAAAGGTTTTCAGTTAGGTGTAAAGTCTGGCAGGATGATGCATCATCTGTGAAGAATGTAATTACATGACCTTTATCAACTAAAATCAGGCCTTAAAAAATTAGGCCCTTGCTGCTGGCAAAGCTCGGTTAACAAGCCCACAAAGTACCGTTTTGTAAACGGAACATTAAAGGTCAGTCAGGAAGGTTTGGATGTGACAGTGAGAATTCCAATGGGTTCTCATAATCAGAATATTCATCCTGTATGATAATTATAAATTGGAGGGCTTCACCTTGGAACTCTTCCGTTCATGTAGTAAGGAACTAAATTTTTTAAAAAGGAATTATTTTTTTTTTAGTTCCTTAGGAATTTGGAATATGCTAATTTTGCACATGCATACAAGGAATTGGATGTTTTTGATAAAATTGTTTCCCTTTTCAGTTAACAGTGTAATAGTCACTCTGTGTTTTTTAACCTTTTTTCTCTCAGGTGAGCATTGGAAGCCCAGAAAAGATGGAGCCCATTACAAAGGTTTCTCACATTCCCAGCAGTAGATGGGCACTGGTCTGCAGCCTTTGTAATGAAAAAGTTGGAGCTTCTATACAGGTAATGTAATCGTGCAAGTATCTGTGTGCTTTGTTTTGTCACTTTTTAGTAGATACACAAAATGTGCATTCACAATAAACTTTCTTTGGTTTCCTGCTTGTTACTACAGGCTGAATTACACACAAAGTGCTTTGGAATGTTAGTGTGCTCTTACTTCCTAGGAAAATTTTACTAAGACTTTCTAATTTGTAGATACACTGGTAAGTTTATTAGTGTACTGAAATAAAAGTTAAATGTTGTTGAGTAGAAGAAAAACCCTGTATTTCTCTGATGTGCCACAAACAACAAAGCTTGAGCGCTGACAGCTTCTGTGGTGAAACCTGTCTGCTGGACCCTGTTTAGCAACCTCTAAGATAGGTTGGATACCTCAGTGGGAGTTGAGTATTTCCTGTAACAACAGGAATTTTGAAGGTGCTGAGCATGCCGAGCTCTTGGTGAAGTCAGCGGAAGGGAACACCTTCACTTGGATGGTAAAGCTACCTGTTTGCTTTGAATTTCTCATTTTAGGTACCACTTAACATTGGACTGTTTTGGCTGTAACTGTTTTCTTGTTGGCTCAGCTTTTAAGTTGCTGCAGAGAGTATCTGATCACCTAATATTAGGCTTTTTGAGCAGTAGGAAAGAAACAGATTGTTTGACTGGTCTGCTCTGGGATTGAAGCAAGCCACAAGCTGACGAAATGAGCCCCATTTCCTCCATTGGTTGTGGGTCATTCTGGAGCTCTTGGTGTTTCTAAGTGGGGGGAACCCCACGGGTGTGAGTTTTCCAGTTCACACGGCTGTAGGAGCAGTGCCACGTTACCGTTCTGACTTCTGGTACTCGCTTGAGCTGAGGGGTGATGGCTGCCTGAAACAGCAAGATGGGCAAGAATCAAAACAAACGTCTAGTCTTCATCCTTCCAAAAAGAATTATTTCCGTATGCAATAAATAATTAAACTATAAAGCCAGCACTGTAAAGACCTTTGTTTCATACCAGCAACTCCCATTCTTGGGCCAGTGCCAGTTTCTCTCATGGCACGCTTCTGAAATTCTCTCTGCAGTTCCAGTTGGTTTGGGTTCAGCCTTTCTCACCGTAGCCTCTGAATTGTTGCTGGTAAATGACTGAACTGACCTGCACTCAAGCATTTCAGACTGGGCAGTGTCGTTTCACGTGCATATTTATATTGGGCTGTTAGCTGTAAAGCACTTTGCAGATCCTTTACAGTGGAAAATCACACAGAAATGTTAAATAATCATCTTAAGAATAATTTTAAAATCTGAAGAGATTGAGAAAACACGTTATCAACCTGCAAATTTTTGAAAGAGAAGATAACTTGGTTTCCCGAGACACAACTTTGATCTGCCTTACTGGAGAACATATGATGAGAGCAGGGGCAGGTGACCCGCTCGGTGACTGTGAAGAAAAACGCAGTAAAATGTAGCTTAGTGTTGTGGTAATGCTCTTCACCTTCAAAGCGCTTCACATGCTTCAGCCAGACGATCCTCAGAAAGCTCCCTGAGAAAGATAGGAAGATATTAGAACTGTCTTGTAAGGAGTCTGAAGAAGTAGAGCTCCTTCTGTTTTGCGGCCAGCCTAATGTCACAGGATCCTTGAGGGTAAGACCAACAGTAAGACACACATTTCTGAAGCCCTGCACTTTTTAAAAATTGGGTTTTATCCATTTCCTTTTTTCCTCTGCTCCGAGTCATTTTGATGAGGTTGCCAGAAAAAGTTGTAAAGCAGCAGTGCAGCAGTAGTTCCAGTGAAGCCTATCAGGCCGTTTCCAGTTAAGGAATGTATGAAATAGTAAATGTTAAGTAGAGGAAATAAATCTGTCCACAGCATATAAATTTGCAATCGTAATACCTCCTTGCAGAGCTGTCCCCTTCCTCTTGGCTGCTCTTACAGAGTTGAAGCTGTTCAGTCCATTCTCCAGACCTGTTCTGAGGGTAATGTACAGTAGTTTGGGTGGAACACTTGAGTATTCCTGTACGTTGGTGTGCAGGGGAGAGAGGGTGTCCTTCCGTAGTTGTTCTGAGACCACCTCGCCCCTCCTAGTGAGGACATGCAGGCACGGTGGCTGCCACTTCAGACAGTTCTGCATTGAAACTATGGGGGAGACACCAAAAAATCGCAGTTTTCCCTGACATTTTGTAAGAGTTGTGTAAATCTTGGTATCATTACAGGGAGAAATATTTAGATTTGTGTTGTGAAATTTTGTACAGCAGAGAACCTTATACAAAGGCAGTAGGAAAGGAAGCAGCATTAACAGGATGACCTGAGAGAGAGATCCTCCAGAGATGTTATGAGATGCCCACAATTCGAAGAGCTGGAAGTATGTGTCGGGCTGGGCAGAGAGCAGCTGCAGTAAGCTGGGAAAAACGTGCCTGCTCTCCCTGCAGGTTCAGCAGGTCTCCTTCCAGTGAGGCAGCCTTTCCCCTCTGCTCCCAGTAAAACATCAGCCGCGCTAAGAGCTGGTTATTCTGAACGATAGCGGCTTGGAAACCACGGCTGAAGCACTCCGCGGTACTGTCAGGTGTGCCGCTTGGGCTGCCTCTGCCCTGTTTATTAGTAAGAGAGGAAAGGGCACAAGCTGCTTTGGTTTATTTTTAAATTCCTTTTCTGTGTTGATTTTATTAAAGAACATTCATTTGAAACTTCTGCAGTTTCAGCTCGGTTGTACCTTTATATGCCATCTGGCTGCTGAGTCACCCTGAGCGGGGAAACCCAGAGGAGAGAGATACTTGGTTTCTTTACCAAGTACTGTAGAAACACCCCCGTGTGATGCATTTCTCTTGAAGATTAAGCATAGTTTTGCTTCCTCTTAGTAAAGAGCACTAAAGCTCATTTCCACTTCAAATTCTTTTTGCTGGAGGCAGATGCGAGCTGCCACAAATGCACAGGTGTGCCTGCGTGGATATCCGTGCACGTATGTACGGGAACCTCTCAGTTTGTGGCTGGCAGCAGCTATGGCAGCACCTTGCAAGAGAAAGTTACGTGCAGTTGGGATGAAGTGCTGCATCAGCCCATCACTCCACCACGGCTGGGTTCACTGGGAAGGAATAAAATGACAAAAAATGGAATTTCCTGTTCTCCTCTTCTCCCAGCTGAAGTGAAGGCTGTAGTCAGTGAAGTAGTGACTGACAGTGATTTAATATTTGACATTATAAAATTGGGATAACAGGAAAAAAAAAAAAAAAATCCCAGTGGCAGAGGCCTTTTGGGCATCATGAGTCCAGGTGCTGGGAAAAACGTTTAATTAAAAGTACCAGACTGGCCTGGAGCCAGCGAGACGCTTTTCCCTCGCTCTCACGCTGGCGCAGTCAAAGGGGGAACGTTTTCCTTTGTGTAACACTGCCTGGTGCGAGTGGCTCCGGTGTCGGTAAGAGCGCTCCTCCTGCGGCCTCGCTGGTTATTGAACAGCGTGAGGGGGCTGGGGGGGTTCACCAGCCCTGTCCCGCTGGGCCACTTGATCATTGCCTGGCCTGGAAGCGCTGAATTGTAAACCTAATTAAAAGACGGCAAGAAAGTGCACGCAGCTTAGAAGTAGAGTGTGGTAACAGGGCTGTTGGAGCAGCCAGGACTGCTTTGGAAGAGTAGTTTTCGGCAGTGCGGCTTCTGAAATTTATATTTGATTAATTTTAATTTAATTTTTGTAGTGTTCAGTGAAGAACTGCAGAACAGCCTTTCACGTCACCTGTGCATTTGACTGCGGCTTGGAGATGAAGACCATACTGGCAGAGAACGATGAGGTGAAATTCAAGTCATACTGTCCCAAGCACAGCTCCACCAAGAAAGCAGATGATGAGATTGTCAGTGAAAGCCTCGGCCAGGAGAACGGGAATGGGACTCAGGACAGCTCTCCCCCTGCCCATATCGACTCTTTCCACAGCATGGATCAAAACCAGGAGGAGGCCCACAGGGTCAGCCTCCGCAAGCAGAAGCTCCAGCAGCTGGAGGATGAGTTCTATACGTTTGTTGAGTCTTTGGAAGTGGCTAAAGCGCTGCGGCTGCCCGAGGAGCCAGTGGGATTCCTTTACCAGTACTGGAAGCTGAAGAGAAAAGCCAACTTCAATAAGCCTTTGATTACCCCAAAGAAGGATGAAGAGGACAATCTGGCTAAACGGGAACAGGATGTTCTGTTCAGGAGATTGCAGCTCTTCACACACCTCCGGCAGGATCTAGAGCGGGTAAGCCACCGCTGTGCAGTCCGCGCTTGGGCAACGTGTGCTGGCCTTCATTAGCTCAGTTCCCAAACTGTGCTCTCAGCTGCCACCCTCGTGTGCAGGCGCGCCGTGCTGCACCTGCACGCAAAGGTGTCTTGTCAGAAAAGTCCGTAACAACGGGTTTCTAGAGCGCACCAATTCCCCTTTTCAAGTAGAGGATTAGTTCACAGGAGCAGCAGGTCTTGGCTTGTGATATCCAGCCTCCTCGTAACCGGATTGTCCTATTTCCACGTAGGCTTTTTCACTGATGAGCACTGTAGACTCTACCACAAGCCCCAGCTGGAGCTGGTTTAGCCTTTACGGGCTTTCTCTGCTCCTTTCATCTGGTGCACGAGAAGGAAAAGATAATGAGACTTACCTTGATTTGCAGCAGGTCTGGTTTTCATTGACACAGCATAGTAGGATGACATTTCACCGGACTATCTGTGTAGTAGGGTTGGGAGGCACAGGATATTCCACTCAATTAGATTTTTGAATGTGTGAAGAACTGTTCAGTAGGATCAGTTTGATGTTTAACTTAAGTACATCTGATCCAGTAACAACCTGAATTCCTTTCATTTTTTGGGGGGGTTAACTAGTAGAGTTTAAGATACGTTAGAGCCAGGAAGAGCATGGAAATTGGTTTTTCACGTCCATACAGCATATGGCTCGTGAAGGCCACATACAGAACTCAGCTCAGGAGGTCCTGCCTCAGCCTCAGTACCCTGTAATCCTTGTAGTCTGATCAGCTAAGTAAGTTGAGTTTGTCACTATGTTCTCTAGGTCGTAGAATATTCTTTAGGCATCCTTTCCATTTTCACTGTGATGTCAGAACAAGATGCATCATTCCAGTTATATTTTTAATATTTCACTACTCCATTGTTTCCACTGATTGCACATCCAAGATAACTCGGATGTAAAAAAAACTTGGAATGAGGCCTACTTTTCTTTTCCTCTTCAAGAAACAAGTCAGATAGACTTGATTAGGAATGGCATTAGTGGCAGCATCACGCATCTAGCAACAGATTCTGAAATCAGGTGATCCAGCTCATCTAATGAAACAGGTACGTGTGTGGACGTGACACATCTGTTGTGCAGCTGGATCAGGCAAAGAACAAAGGGCCACAGACGGTATCAGAAAGGGTACCGGGCTGACAAACCCCTTCTGATTCAAAGCTACAGTGGAGTGACTGTTACTTACAAGTACTGGCTGTCCTGGGGCTGGGAGCCTTGAATAGAGCAGGGCCTTAGTGACAACAGTCACACTCGTGGAATGTCTTCTCCTTAGTGGTTGTGAGATTGGCCTACAAGGTTGTGGTCCACAGGACAGCACCACGCTGTGTGTGCAGCTACACGGAACGGAGCAGGGAGCCTTGGGAACACCCTTGTGTTCTGCTCAGCGATACCCTCATCTGGGAAAGAAAAACTTGTGAGAGAGTGAGCAGGGACTGTGAAACGTACACAGCTGTCTAGGTGAGACAGTCACATTTTAAGGGCAGAAATGTAGTTTTCTTCTGAAAAAAACCAGAGATAGTAAAAAGAAAGAATAATTTTATTAGTCTCCAGTCCCTGCTACCTCTGTTGTGCCATGGTCTGCCTTCATACTGATCGGTGATGCTGCAGTGGCAGGGTCATCAGAGAGACTGGCGCTGTTGAGTAGCTCTTTCCTGCTATTAAGTATAATTTTCTGTTGTGTCTCAGACAATAAGCAGCAAATGGCGCTAAACTATTTAATACTGAGTATATTTAAGTATTTCAAACATTTCTCTAGATTTCCTGTGTGTGTTTATATCTGTGATTCTCAAGTGTTTGCAGAAGTTACTTCTGTGCTGTGGCCCTCCCAAATCTGATGTAATAATCTGTCAATTAATTTAAGACTCTTTTCTAAGAAGTGTGTTGAAGAAGGTTAAATTTAAATACATTACTAACTTAAGTGGTGTATAGTACTTAAACTCAATTACTTCAAAGCACAGATTGACAACATGATAGAAACACAGTTCCTGTATAACTCCTCAACTTGATGTCTTCTAGGTGCGTAATCTCACATACATGGTGACCCGAAGGGAAAAGATTAAGAGATCTGTTTGCAAAGTTCAAGAACAGATATTTAATATCTACGCAAAGCAGTTGGAACAAGAAAGAGTTTCAGGTATGCCTCAGTGTTGCCTTGTTCACGTAAGACCACAAGCATTGAAAGGTTTGGTTACAGGCTAATGACTTATTTTGAAGGACAAACAGGACCTCATTTATTCTCATTAAAACCTTGTGTAATCCACCACGCCTCAGCAGATCGGAAGGAAAAAAAAGAGAGTCTGTGTCGCCCTAATGGTGGGCCCATTGCTATAGAAACTGGTACGTCTGTGTTCCTGTCCACGGGGCACTGAATGACTTGCTGCTTCAGAGCCTTTCTGGTGTGATTCTTTAATGGCTCCTTACGAGAGGGAGACCATGACTTACATCCGAGTGCCATATGGTACCCAGGAAGTCTGTGGTTTATCGGTGCCGCTGCATTAGTGTTTAGTGTGTGCATCTCTGCATCATAGATGGCAGTTTAAAGAACAGAATTTTGAAGAGACAGCGCTCTGGTTTTAAAACAACACTCTGTTTTTTCTGCTTAATGCCACTGACGGTAGTCTTTTCTCAGAAGGATGAATAACTTCAAAGCTACTGCCTTAACCAGATGATCCTTAAGTATTCAGTAAGTAATAAACTGTATTTTAGACAGAATCGATCAGATCCACTCACTGGTTGCTTTTCCCCCTCCTCTTTGAGAAGTGTCTCAGTGGACAGAGCAGTGCTAGGATTTGTACTTGCTACGGGTGTACTTCCGTGCACTGCAGCTACAGGAAAGTAAACTACCTCTAGCAGTATGTTGTGAAACCGCCGATACTGCCACGTAACTGTGCCGGAAAGGTGCGAGGCAGGCAGCCAGGTACACATTTATGCAGAGGACCATCAGGCATGAGCAACAGAGCTAAAATAGGTACATTCTAAAGGGGTATTTACCTAGTCACAGAATTGCTTGACTTTAACCTAATCTGTTTACATATAGGTGTGCCTTCCTCGTTCTCCTCAATGGAAAACACGGTGTTGTTCAATAGTCCATCTTTGGGTCCCGATGCCCCCAAGATAGAGGATTTGAAATGGCATTCTGCGTTCTTCAGGAAGCAGATGGGCACATCTCTAACCCACCCTCTGAAAAAGCCACACAAGAGAGACAGGGTAAGAAGCGGCGCCGGGAACGACAGCAAATCCCCGCCCAGCCAAAGGGAAGGCAGTGCCGTGCCAGGGGGCTTTTTACATTTTGACAAGACCTTTGCAGAAACACGGATTGTACCAGCACAGCAGAAAAACGGCATAGTTATACCAGACCACAGAAAAAGAAGAGACAATCGTCCGCAGTGTGAGGTGATCAAGGCAGAACTAAAGGAAAAGACTCCTAAACACAACCACAAACCACTGAGACCCACAGAACTCTCTCAGAGGCAATCAGAAAATAAAAGGGCTGTGAACCACTCCAGCGGTAGGTCAGCACCTGGCACGCGGAGGGATATAGTGCCTAAATGCAACGGGGGTCTCGTCAAAGTAAACTCTAATCAGACAGTAGTTAAAGTGCCTACGACGCCCACGAGCCCAGTGAAAAACTGGGGCGGATTCCGAATTCCAAAGAAGGGGGAGAGGCAGCAGCAGGGTGAGAGCCTGGAGGAGACCTGCCGCCAGAACTCCAGCTACCCCTACCTGGGCGTGGGCAGAGTTTCACCGAAGGACAGGGCAAAAAGCAAACTAAAGCCGGACAGTGAGAACGATGGGTACATCCCCGATGCCGAAATGAGCGACTCGGAGACTGAAGCAGCTGAAAAAAAGTGCAGGCAGCAGAGGCTCAGTCCAACCAGCACTATGAGCAGAAGGACGGACATTATTAGGAGGAGCATCCTGGCATCCTGACTGGACACAGGGACGTGGTGTCAGCACCGTGGTCAGTAGAGTCACTGCCTGCAAGCCAACTCCACATTATTTATTGGTGTGAGAGACGAGAGTTCTTAGACAGGGCTACAGACTGACAAATTGATAACCCGTTATTCCTGAGCTGTGTAAACATGTTTACATGCACTTAAAGCTGGTTGGTTTTTTTTGCCCCCCTCCCTCCCCCCAGTTCTGTGAGAAGTTTGAATCTCCTTTATTTGCAACTTTCCTGAGTAAGCAGAGAAATGATGTCACTATTAAAAAAGGATTTGTGATGAACACTAAAATAACTCAACAAAAAACCTTTTAGAAGGTTCATCCCTTTTCTCTAAAAAGCACTGGTAAAATTTTACTCCCTTCCCCGGCCTTCTGGAAAAGCACAAGCTCTTAATTTCACTAGCGTGTACTGAATGGAAGATGGTAGTTTAACCATACTGCACTGCTAAACCCCACTGCAAATGGTCACTGTCCCTGGATGGTGGCAGGTCTTTCTCCTCTCTTTGCAGAATGTTTTCTCTTGCATTCACTTGGAGCATAGATGGCAGCTCAAAACCCTCCATAAGCTCCAGAGTTTACATGTAAATACACCTACGAGATGACCAGATGTAACCACAACGTTACACTGGAGGAGGAGGAAGGGACAGGTCAGGGCTGCAGCTTGAGAAGACTCAGACTGAGCACTCTCGAATGACTCGGTTCCGAGAAAGGGGTCAGGCTTGTGGGTTACGGCACCCCGTGGAATAACCCGTCAGCGCTTAGGCAGTCCCCTGCTGCCGGGAGTACGAGGACAATTCAAGAAAAAAAAATTTCTAAGGCACTAGTCGGTAGGATGTCCCAAAGCCCACCACATATGCACTAATGGTATGTATTGGGAACGCCAGGCTTATGACACTAAAGGGTTGCTTTAAAATGGACATGAATATATATTTTTAAGTAGAATCAAATGGAAAGGCAATAAATTGTGATTAGTTCTTTACAGTCAAATGGGGAAAAAATACTTCATGCTATTCTGGACTAGATTTGATGGAAGACGGAACTCATATTCTGTGTATTTTTTTTTTAATAATTGCAAATGGCAATAACTAGTAAGCTATGAGCAATAATAGTAACAGGTCGTTAGGATACTGTTTTGTACTGATTAGAGCGCACATACGGAGTGGTAGGAGCCGGTAAATTTTGGAATTCTGCATAGATGTAAGTCAGGTATGTACTGGTGAAGAAGCTGAAGCAGCAACATGTTACAGAAAGACAGGCGTAAAGAACCCCCTCCCCTTTTCTCCTCCTTGCCTGCTGTTAGCACATCCGCTCGCTTTCTGATGTTAGACCCTTGAGCAGGGAACACCTAAAACACGGCAGAACCCTGCCATAACTGAGTCTTCCAGAGGATTCAATTAAATAAGGCTTATTAACACCCTGTCTTGCTATGCAAGCTATCACTTCAATATTTCAAAAGAATGCATCCCTGTCGAATGTTTTAAAGCTCAGAAGTCTTAACCCTTTGAGGAAGGGGAATTGTGCGTCAGTTGGTCTACTTCTAAAATACCATTGCTGGTCCTGAGAAGTTAGACCAACTTCATCACTTACAGAGGTGAAAGTCAAAGAGGGCACTGGTAAATCTGAAGTTACGTAGTCACTCTTGGGCTGTGTTAAAAGAAAAGTAGTTATTTGATCAACTAATGACAGACAAAAGGTAAATGCAGGTAAGTTCTACTCAACAGCAATGTTTTCCAGACGGGCACTGTTATTTTTGTAAGAAAGAAGCTCTTGACCATATAGGGAATTGTTTGTCAAGCCATAAATGGAATAATCTAAATTTTGACTCTTAAGTAAAAACATTGAACCTCACGCCAGTTTGAAAGAGGTACCTTGTTAATTTGCACTATTTGAATGCTGATGTTGTGCAGAATTAATGCCTTATCTGTTTTGCTCCCTGACATTTAGGTTAATAAGCTTTCTAATGTTTCAAGTTAAGCTGAACCAAAACCAAAAAAGCTGTAAGAAGACTGCGGTATGACCAGCTCTGTAGGTTAGTTTTGTCTCCCCTGCTTAGTGCTCAGCAGAAGAGGTGTTGTAAGTACAGCAGTGACAATACAAACCCACCCCTGTATTTCATTGGGCTAGAACCATTTGCTGAATTTCTGTTTTTTAAGCGTTACCTTTCCTCGTGCAGACTGACCAAGAGATCTTTGATTATGATTGGTGTGTTCTGTCCAACTGTAGGCTAGTTGAACTTCTGTAAAGTTGCCTGGAATGCCATTTGTTAGGTTATAAACTCACACAAATCGAAATGAAGGGTCATACGTGTTGTGTATAAATCTTGATTTCAGAAATTGGAGACAATTGTCATTACATTTGTAAAACCTTGTACAGAAGATTTTTCACTATGTGCCTAGCTTTGGTGTCCATTCAGCTGAAATTAATTAAAAAAGGTGCATGAAGAGAAACAGATAGAAATAAAAAGTCTATGTAGAGATGACTATTTTATATTACATGGCCCAATCCTGTATTTATTTTCTCCCTTTTTTGAAGTATTTATAAAGACCTAGTTGAAGACAGCTGTATTTTTTGTTAAAATATTCAGTAGAATTGTGCCTTTTTGTCTGTACGTGAATAAATGCTGTACATTTTTGCAGTATCCTTGCCGGCAGTGTTTTAGAATCTGCAGTAGTTATTTTGTTTGGGTTTTTACAGAAGTGCTTCACTGCAATGATCAGAACAACTTTCACGGTTAAAATAAGCATTTAATTTGGATTATTACAGGTATCAAAATGCACGCTGCGGTTGCGAGAGGAAGATTTACTTTGGGAATAGTGTAAGGTCTTGTCACTGACAGCTGTGCCTGTCCCATCAACAGAAAATGGTTTGTTTTTTCCTTGAGATCCTCAAACAGATGTTGCTTACCTCAGATGGTTTACACTTGTTGATACACGATGTCCTTCCAAAGCCCATCATCATCATACATGTTCCACTGGAGGAGGAGCATGAGGTTTCTTACACATAGATCTTGCAGTGAATGTACATTCACATCATGAGCTGCCTGTAGGCTGGCAACGCTGGCAGAGAACATTTGCTGCTCTAGCAGGATCTCCAGGAGACAAGGCGTCAGGCACAGTAGGTCCTTTCCTCTTGCTTCCTCTAATCTCAAGGTGTGGAAACATGGGATGGACTTTGGAGTAGAGCAAGAAAAGGACATGGTTGTGAAGGCATACGTCTAGCAATGCATCTTCAAAAACAGCAACAGGTAAATAATTTTTCTCAGCTCTGTGCTTGTATCGAAGGCGTTCGCATCATGGGCGACTGTGAGTCGCGCCCCTCAAAAACGTGTTTCAAAGAATGAAGATTAAAGGATGGCCTTCCTAAGAGCTACTCGTACAAGCCCTTCAGGGCATGAATAAAAGTCCAAAAGAGGTTTTTGCAGGTGCTTTCTGATCTTGCTGACAGCAGCCTTTCTGGAAGGCACTACACTGCTGGGGTTACCCGAGTAAGAGTGGGTCAGAGCTGAGGGCAGCTGGCTGACCACTTCTGTAGATTATGAACAAGTTTCTTGTGTGCAGCGATAGATCTTCCAGGATCTGGCCTGTGCGAGAAGGTCCAGGGCTCCTGGGAAGACCCAAAACAAAACCCCCCCTCATACTACCATAGTCAGTTTCTCTCACCTGTTGAATGGAAGTAACCATTCACCTGGAAACTTGCCCAAACAAACATAGTCAAGAACAGAGTTTTACTCCATGGGATGCATTAATACCACACTAGGGAATCTTTAAAACACTCAAAAACTGGTGTTGGGCTGGGAAAGGAAGGCAGGGAAAACAAAAACTTTTCCAATGGAAGAGCGACAAGAAATCCATAGATGGAAACAAAAGTAAACCAACCAAGACAGATGGTTGAAAAGCCAGCTGCTCCATTCCATGAAAGAATCTAGCATCACGAGGGAAAGAGCAAGACTTACCTAACCAGCAAGCCTCACATGTTAACTGCCTTAGCAAAGTGCCTTTCCTCTCAAGGTCCAACTTGTGAGCAATGTGCCAGCAGCTTCCTCCAGGCCCCCAACGGAAACGGAAGGAGGTGGTGGTAGGATGATGAGCTTTACTTGACCGCGCTCCCTTTTGTGGTTCAGACAGATGTATTTGGTCAAATCTTAGCTGCTCAGAGGGAAATCTTGTCCTTTCCTGTGTCATCTGCTATAATTGCCCTGCTGCCTCGTAACTTTACTATTAGGAGCTTGTGTCGTGACTGCAGTTCACATTCTGGCAAATAACCACTGCGCAACCCTAAGTGGAAATGAATACACCCAGCATTAAAAGGGAAGCAGGCAGGAGCCCTTCTGTGCCTCAAGGAACAGATACACAAATACTGTTGCTCAAAAACTTGCAATTACCTGCCATTTTCAGCCAGGCTTCACTTGACAGCCAGAGCCTCTCTTAAGGAGTGAATAGGATTAATAGCTCAGCCGCAGTCTTCCAGGTGTTCTGTCACCATCTCAGATGTGCACTATGCAAATGAAAATAAGGTGCTCCATACTTACCTCCCTCTGTATCATATATGCAGTTGGTTGATGAAAATCTCACTGCAACAGGCGTTTGGAGCTTCTGGACCAGGTAGCCACATTGCTTTGAAAAATCTTTGAAGTCTTCTAGCAACATCAGTATTGCAGTGGATACTGCAAACTGAGAAAGCACTGGCAAAGAAGTGTGTGCAACTGTAAGAAATATTCACTTCTTCTGCAGTAAGCAGAAGCTTTTCATGAGGTAGCATCCATCTTGCAGGCTCTACCTGAACAGCCAGGTTTTCAGGAGGTGGCACAAACTCTTCATTTCATGGGGTGATAACCCAGGTCTGTCCTCCAAAATGCTGATGTGGTGAAGACCCACTGCGCCAGGCTTAGGGGTTTGTTAGTCCAACAGGTTTCATCAAGCACTAGTTACGTGTCATCTATCAGCTGAATTATGTTATCAATCAGAATTACACTCTTCACATTAAAGAGGCAGGACAAGAAATTATGTCACTGAAGACCAAGACGGGAGCACTTACAAGTCAGTTCATACCTACCAAATGTCTGTAATGTATGCTGAAAGGGAAACCAGAGTTTGGCTCCAATTTTGGAGTGATAAATAGGAAGTTTCTCAACTATCAAAGAAAAACATGTACGCAAGAGCACCCCCATATACTGGCAGCTGTAGAATTCAAACACACTATTTCATAACGTGTGAAAGCTGGATGACTTCACCAGCTTTGTGCAAGTAGAAGTAAAAGAGAAGTTCCCAAACAGATACAAACCAAGAGAGCAGACTGTTAGTCAAACAAGGAGCAATTGTAAAACAGTAATTGGGAAGAAGCAGCACAACTGGAGAATGATTGTGGTCCTTCGAAAGGAGCTGTAGGAACAGCCATAGCAACGTTTTATTTATTAACTGTTTCCCAGGGGGCTCAGAACAAACCGAACCCAATTCTTACAGCTGGAAGGCAATAGAGGCGTTTCACAGCCGTAACGCCGACCATAAAAACAGCAACTATTTGACATTCGTGGTGTAATTGTCTTACTACAATTCATAAAAGATCTCCAAAAGGTTCCCAAGTTACCACACTACAATAAAAAAATGAGAGGTATCGACGGCGAGCAAAGCTCTTGATGCATTTCAATACAGTGTTTTCTGTTCCCTGTACACAATCTCGTCATAGTTGGAGCTGGTGGTCTTTAGACCAGAAAAGCCCGATAGGCACAGCACTGTGTCCGACTGTTTCAGCTGCTACACTAAAGGACTTCAATGACAACTTTTTGCAGTCTTCCTCCAATCTTTCCTATCCATACAGAGTATCTTCAGCCACCCCCTTTCTTACCTGAATAAACCAGAAAATGTTTATCTGAGTTTTACAAGCCTTGCTACGCATTTGACTTTAGCACTCCAATATGAAGTTTCTCCAGCAATCTTCTGAACTCCCACATGGTGTGAATGAACAACACATGGGTTTAAATGTTTTCCAGATCCTTCAGGGAAGCGGCAGTTTTCTTCTGTGTAATTACCTGGCTGAGCTGTAATTAAAAAAGCGGATAGTTTCTTATATAACTTTTTGGAAGGTTTTGATCTTGGAGTATCAGTAGAACCTCAATATGGAATGTGTCATGAAGGAGAGGGTACAAGCATAGGCAAGTAGGAATCTGGGGTACACAGTAGAATTTACAATGTGCTTTATAGATGACTGCTGTTTTTGTCTTATTTCAGATCCCAAAGGACTCTAGATGATGGCAGATTAGGTAGCAAGAGTACACTTTAAAGACATCTGCATAGAACACACACGATTTAAACCTGTGCAAACATTATCCTGTATTTCCTGTTTCTTGCTGCATTACTATTATTTAATAATAAGCTGAGATTTATAGTCACTTAATTAACCACATAAAAAAAAGTAATTTCTAGACTCCCTAATAACCCAGCTCTAGCCTATATTGGATTTAATTTAGGGATTTAATTTAGCAAGTAAGCTGGATGACGGTAACAAGAACACACCATTAACAACTCCTAGCAAGTAGCCCTCAACCTACAGATTCAGAATACAGAGAAGAGTTACCACTGAGGAGACTGGTGAGGAACAGAACAGTTAATTATCTATGTTTGCAGGAGCAGCAAAGACCTCTTCCCATATGGGCCCCGAGACCAGGAATTTACTCCCTTGAAAGGTGACGTGACCATGTTAAGGGAAGACAGCACCTCTGAAGAAATTAGAGCTGAACAGAATCCATATAACAAATGAGAGGTAAAATAAATAAATGAATAAATAAATTGCTTTTTCAGAGCACCAGCTGGGTAGACCTTGTCATGACCGAGAGCATTTACAGCCAGGAAGCAGCTCCTGTTACGATAGCTTGGCTGCTATGCCCACTGATTCACTGCTGCTGGGGACAAAATACCCTTTGTCCTAATTGGACAATTTAGATGAACCAGACATTTCCTCTCTGCAACTCACGTGGGATCACCCACATTAAAAAGCTGTAATTTGCAAATGGGTTTCCTAAATCACTGTAAAAAATTAGGAGGCAGAAAAAAACCCCTTTACTTTACAGGAGACCAACCTGAGTAACACATTTGCTTGGCAAATAGGCGAACCCAGTGTATAAACCCCCCCGTGGGAGCTGCTTCAAGATGTACAGCTTGAATAGTACGGAAAAAAGAATGCTGGATGGAAAGAAACCCACCTACTGTCCAGCAGAACAGTAGCACAATTAGAGGTAGCACGAGGTTTAGATAATACAGCTCCAAGCTTCTCTTGCTCGAGAAGAAAATCTTTCCTCCCAATATCCCTAACGTCTAGAAATACTCAACAGTACTGCTCAGCACAGGAACCGAGTTGTAAGAGAACTGGACAAAGGTGGCAGCAACAGCTCAGCTCATGAAGTGATGACAGTGGTGCACAAGGAGGTCTTGGGCATGTAAACGGCTCTAACACCTTGTCTGACATTTTCAGAGTCACTGAAACACGCACGAGGCACGTTCACTGTGGTAGTGAGATACATCCACCATCCTCTCCTTCCCCTCTTCTCACGCCCTGGAGAAAACCCAAGTATTTCCTGTTCTGTCTGCCCAATTTTCAGTCTTTTTAATGTTGGAGGACCTAGCACATCTGCTATAGATAACTGGTGATACCTGCAGTGGGGAGTGCTGCTCCAGCCACTCTTGGGGACACAGCTACTGGAGGCTACCCGTGAAAATGCAGGCAGACAAGAAGTTAACAGGCCTGCAGGTTCACACACCACGGCAGAAAGTACACAAGGTTGCAACTGGATGAACACTAAATAGGTCTGCACCGTAATATTTGTCCTGTAACCTCCACACAACATCTCCACATCCCCTTTGTGCAGCCACACAGTGAATTAGACCAGGAAACCGATTTGGCTGAACACAACAGAGAACTCCCAGAAAACAGCTACGCTGCCTCGCGCTTTTTTATGAAGGCAGCTCTCTGCCATCAGCTCAAGATGTGCTTTGTTTTAAACTAGACTCCCCAGGAGACAGGAGTAGGAATCGGCAGAACATTTGCTCTTTATCACACGAAGCCATCATCTGTGCCTGCTGCAGCAGGTTACACCAAGCTAAAAAAGCTTCGTGCCAACAGGAGCTGCAGTTATTCAGGGAGGTTTTTTTCTCTCTGATAACTTGCTGCTATTTCTGAAGATGGAAATGATCGTACACCTTCATTCACGCATTTCAAACCACGCAAGTTTAATTCACATCAAATAATTAGTTTCCGTAAACAAATCCACGTTGTCACTTAAGCATCCTGTCAGAAGGTGGCATTTAACTGAATATGCATCAGTTTTGTGGTGACGCATCCAAAATACAAGCTTGTTGTTAAAATCATATTAGTAATAATGCATATAAGTGATCACCCGCGTGTGTCTCGACAATGAAGCAAAGCGAGTATTTTTGTAATATTCAATGGGATTTTTAAATATGCACTTACTTACATAACATGAATTTTGTTAGTTTTGTACCTTTTGAGATGCTGTAGCTGCCCTCCGCTCTGTCTGGATCAGGCGCCTTTGAAGCCTATTGATGTATTCTCGATATTCCATCATTAATTTTTCATCCTGTGTAGATGAAATATCTCATTACAGATGCAAAGTTCATTTTACTGGATCCATACGTGCTGTAATGAGAAAGCTTAAAACAACAACAACTGCAAAAGCAGAACTGTTCACCACTTATAGTAAGACTGCAGACATACTGCTGACGTGTTAAGAGAATTTCCAGCTCCAATATGACATCAGAGGAATTTTCCAATCAGAGCAATCTGCACAGGAAGTTTTTACTCATTGCACCATCTTGAACCGAGATTCATAGAAGCTGACATTTTAATCCAGGTAACTTAATTCAAACGAACTTATAATGTAAGTGTTTTAGCTGTGTTCGAAGGGAAAAAGAATGTACTAGATAAATGAGATTATCATCTTGCTACAGATCTCTTCTGTTCTCTTCATCAAAGGGCCTGTATAAAGTCTTTCTTTACCATCCTTTACTTACAGAAATCTCTTGTCCCCCCAGCCCCATTTTTCTCCTCTAAATAATACAGCACTACAAAAAACAACACAGAAGGACTTATCCTGGATAGAACGGGATATTATCCCAGATTTATGAGGCTGACAGGGTAGCTGTTTTCTAAAGTGGCCATTAATTATTGAACAATGCACATTCCAAAACAACCCTGCCCTTCATCTTTAATGGATAATGCTTTTATCTATATGCATATATGCACTTCCAGTGTAAATTGCACTACACACATAGTACTCTGAGAATCTGGTATCTCTGCTTATGCTCCATTACCCGTAACACGATGCCTACTCCGTTGTGGAGGTACGCAGGCATACACAGCCGTAAGTGACTTCAGAAACATTTCCTGAATTCTCCAAATTTGCTAGGTTAGTAACCTTGAAAGATGCTCTCTCCTTCACCTTCTCTTGTAATTTGAGAGTAAAGTTCATTTGTCTTCCTGCCATTTGAACGTCAGTCAGCAGAAACAGTGCGGTTTTCCAGTTACAGCTACTATCAAAAATCATTCTTTTTTCTAAACCAGCAACATAACTCAGCTAAACAGATTTCTGTTAAGATCCTAGTGTGTGTGCATCAGGTTGTAACGGAAAGTAGTTGTCACACCGGTCGTTATCTTACCTCAGTTACCTTTTCATTTGTCATTTCCAGCTGAGAAATGAGCTCCTGGATACGAAGTTTTTGTTGACTCAGCTCACCTCTATTAATCAGAAAAGAAAGGACGCTGATTAACACACAGTAGTGCATCAGTTATCAGAATATCATTTCATAAGTACTTTCTTGCATTGTAGGGGCTTATGGTGTATTTTTAATTAAAGCATTGCTCTTAAAACATTGATTTCAAAAGCACTACACAGCACTTCCTCATGATGAGTTTTCAAAACTATAAAGGCAGAGGAATGAGATGATGTTGTTCGAATCAACAGGACTTTGTCAAGTGCATTTGACATTTTACAGGGTTTTTTTTTTCTGTTTATTGAATGTTATTTTGCAGGCACATAATGAAATATGCTGTAAATACAGGTTGCATTTGCACAGCGCATTCAATTTTTAGATCAACCTTCTAATCAGTGTCCTGTAAAGAGACTTCAGCGTGGACATTTTTGCAAGTGCTTTCAAGTACCTAAAACTAAATAATTCTACAATTCACAAGCCACTGAAGAAAAGGGACTAGCAAAGATGGGAAAATCTCCAAACTCTGGTAGTTTCAGCCAGAGGAAGATGCAAAACTAAACAGGCTGCTCTACCCTTTGACCAATCTCTACTGTACTAGCAACAGCCATCACTCAAAACAGTGTGATCAGGATTCTTGCCACCAGTTTCACCTTCTATGTTGAGGTTCAAACATATTTGTGAAGAAGAATTTTCAAATCTATTCTCACTTTCCTAAGTTGAAAGTGTGCTGAAATGCAACCACCTTCATGAACATGTAGCACATTGGCGATGCTCAGGAAGGCGATACCTCACCTTTGGGTGCTCTGAAAGTTTGACAGAAAACTGCTACACAGCAACTGAAATACAAGGTTGCGAGTGTACCCGGCTGGTGGTCTCCACTCCCTTGTTCTCAACCAACCCCTTTAACCAGTCCCAGGCAGGTATCATGAAATAGTTCAGTATCTTTTGACTAGCTGCTATAAAAATGAGAGTACATCGGGGTCTTAAACAGCTAAAATTATAGGTAGATTACACCTGTGTTACCAAATGTGAACATTCTTATATTGAAATAAGAATTAAAGATAGATTAAAATTGCAGGATCAAGACGGTATGTTAATACTTCACGCTGCTATTGCAATTTGTCCTCTGTAATCTCTATCAACCATCGAGATGAAGCATTTTCAATACAGGAGCCCTAATGAACAGCTGTTTTGTGAAAGTTCAGTTTTTATGAACTGTTTTATTAGCAAACCAGAAATTTTATACAATTCCCGTCACATCTTTTCATACATACCTTGTCAAAATAAACTCCCTAGAAAACTATTCAAGCCCTACTCCTTAAAATGTGTACACTGCTCATGGTCAGGTTTAACTACACCAGTAAAAAAGGCTTGGAAAATAAGGAAATTCTTAAACTCTAACAAACCATCTTTATTGTTACATCATCTTAGAAGACTGTCCAAGTAGAGAAATAGTCACAGAATCACAGAATCGTTATGGTTGGAAAGGACCTCCAGGGTCATCAAGTCCAACCTTTCTCCTAGCATCTCTAAAATGAATTAGAATTCTAAAGTAGAATTTCTTGTTACTGGAAACAATCTGTGTTCTACAGTTGTACCGAGGTGTGGAATTAGCATTCTTAGCAGCGCAGGCCATAAACAGTTTACATGCTTATATACAGCTGTGTCTCAAGAAATGGTTTTCCTAACTGGCTCACACTGAACACGTATTTAAAGGAAACAGTTTAACCTTGTAAGCATAAGGAAACACGATGGCTATCGAGGTAGACAGTTGACTCATTCTGATGGTTAGCCCTCCCCCAAACACACAGTATGAGATTTTAATATTAAAATTGAGCAGTAATCTCAACCGCTGAATAATCGAATCAGTCCCTACTCCATATTGTCTTTGTTAAGCGAGCAGGAAACAAAAGGTGAGTTTTTAGCATTTTGGCAGGCGGGTGATAAATCCGCCAGCTGTAGCAAAACTCTCACATGACAAATACAGCATGTGCCAGCTGTTTTTGCAGTTGAATTATACTATAATATGCTTCAGTTACTCTTAGTAATTACGAATTTTGTATACTGCCAGTACCTGCAGCTGTCTCTCATCCTGTTAATTTTTTTCTTTAATGAACATGTTAAAATAAGCAGCTCCGGCTGCCAAACATTACAGAAGTGCAGCCAAGAATAATGTTTTAGAAGTGGAGGAAACTTCTTCATCTCAAGATGCCATGCACTTCACTCCATGTACTACACAGGATGTAGGGAGAAGGAGAAGGCTGTCCTGGCCAACACTTCACGCACGGGCACCAAAAAAGGTCATTCTTCAGAGGCAGATTCTTTTCAATTATAGCAAAGACAAAACTGAGAACTCCAAAACCCACACATGGCTGCTGCTGAGTCAGGGACTGTATGACACACAAGTGTTTCAGAAGCAGAAACTGGAACAAAGACACCCAAAATAGCTGCAATCAGATGACTTAAGCTAAGCAAAGTATTTTAATTTAAAAACAATATGGCAAGGATTCCCTTTTGTAAATACTGACAATTACAATTCAAGTGAATATTAAAAAAACGAAGCCATTCAGGATAGCTGTTCAAATACAATGCATTTATACTACAACAAATATTTATTTTTCCCTGAAAAGTCTATCTTACTACCAGCCAATAGCAGCAGATGGTTAAGATTATTAATTTCCCAATTTTTTCATACTATGTATTAGTATTAAATAGAATTATTTTTTGTTTGTTAAAGCATTAAGATTTTTGAAGCTCCTCAAATGCATTGTTACGTGGAAGTAACTTCTAAAGTACTTACCCTCTTTGCAATTTAAGCCAACGTTTATAAACATTTGTAAGGTTTATAAATTGTCTCATGTACCGTTTGTTTTGCAGATTCAGTCTATATTTCTAAGAAGAGAACAGACTTGTGTATATACCTGTTACTAGCCCTACTCAGGCTTGAACTGCACCTTCACTGAGCAATCATCCACAGGCCTAAGAGGCCACAGTAATACGCGTAGCAAAGTTGAGAGAACTGTCAAGTTCCTGTAAAGTTTTCAAGTTACAAAATCTACCTTCTTCCTATCTGCAGTTTTCAAGATCTGCTCCACTGAAGGGCGTTCTGTGGATAATTGAGTCATCTGAATGAATATGAGCCTTGGCTTATCAGCGTGAATCTTGTTCTGATCCCTGCTCCAACCAGAATCGCGTTCAGCAGGTGAGGAGCCTGGTAAGAGTTTATCTATAACCACTGGTTAGCTGCAAAATTCTTTCTCAATTTACTCCAATTCTTATCCTCAGGATTAGAACATAAAAATCTACGAAAAATAGTGACATGCAGGGATTAACCATCTATTACTATTTGTATTATGACCTCTTTTTTATTTGCTTGTTTACCCTTGTTAACCTAAGCACAGACCTGTCAAGGTGAACTTTACTGAATGAATGAATCATCTGCCCTTATTTTTTAAACCTGCATACAGCCTTTCCCTTTATTTTCTTTTAGTAAATGCTGGCAGAGCCAATTGCCCTGTTTGTGCTTAAATTCTGTTGTCAGAGCTTTCACCCCTTCTCAATCCATCCTCTGTTCTGTTGTTACTGAAGTTTGGTTCCTTCCAATTTACAAATTTCTGAAATGCTCCTTTGGTATCGCTGATTTCACTTTCTATCTCTGCTGTCATTTATTCCTCTCGGCTTCATTCTGAAGAACTAGATGGCTTTACACCAGTGCTGTAAGGTCACAGAACAGTCCCAGTCGGTCTCTTGCCCCCAAATACGGCCACAGGAATCGTTTTTCTAGAGGGTAGTGCTGAAGTGAAAGAGCCTTTAAAAATGTGTATGCATTCCTCATTTCTTTCAAGAGTAAATCCTTTCAAACAAAGACAAAAAATGCAAAAGAAGCTGGGAGTACTTGATACTGTTTTTTTACCACAGCTGTCCAAGGCAGATCACCCAAGTCTCCTGAAGTTTTGGGACATTCAAACTGACAGTGATCTTATAGCTCACAGCTTTACAACAGAAGCTCCGCACCCTGCAGATCAGCAACAACAGCATGGATTGCTTCTATTTCTTAACAACAAATTCGTGAAGAAGTGACGCTGAGGATCAAAATAACCTTTTAAATGTTAGGCCTAATTCCAATTTGGTTATTTCGATTACTTAATGTTCCAGATATAGGGGGAGAAAAAAAAAATCAAATAGAAACTCAAGTAAGTGTCAGTTACTACATTAAAGCATGTCTAATAATTAAATTATTCACCAAGACTTAAAAGCCCTTTTTATATTATGAAAAAAATTACCTTTAGAAATAAGTTTGCTGGTTTTATAGAATTTCTGTACTTCTCTCCTTACTCTTTTCCACTTAAACCCCTATAAAGAAGGCGAAAGATGACTTTCTGCCTCTCAGAAGGTCACTGGTTATTCCTGGTCAGAACTGAATTGGTGGTTCGATCTCAGACCCTAGCAGAGATGCAGCTGTCAGAACGCAAGCCTGTTGGAACACAGCAAGTAAGCAAACCAATTCAACTACAATTAAGCATTAATATGTATTTCCATCTCAAAAGCTGCACTTGTCCTTCGGTCTTGAGGTGGACTGACCCAGTTGGTAGGTAAGCCCCACCTCACTCCCTCCCAGAGGAAAGGGGGAGAGAACTGGAAGGGTACAGGTCTGAAAAAACTCATGAAGTCAAAAGAAAGACAGTTTAGTAAGTGAAGGGAAAAAATTATGTCACGCAAAAGCAGTCGCTCATCACCAACAGACCAATGCCCAGCCAGTATCCAAACAACAGCTACTCTGGAGAACTTCCACCCAGTTTTACCGGTGAGCATGACATCACGTGGTCTGGGATAGCCCTTTGGCACAGCTGGGACATCTGGCCCCCTCCCAGCTTCTTGCTCACCACCAGCCTGCTGGCTGGGGTGGCAGAGTGAGAAACAAGGTGGCCTTGGCGCTGTATTAGCTCTGCTCAGCAACAGCCAGAACATTGCTGTGTTACCCACGCTAGTTTGGTCATAAATCTAAAACGTGGCACCACGCAGGCTGCTGTAAAGAAAATGAACTCCATCCCAGCCAAACCCAGCACAGGTCTTTCAGAAGCATTAAACATTCACCTTAACTTAAAATATAACATTCCCCCAAACTTCATCTGCAGGTGATAGTTTTTGTATGTGTTTATGAAAGGATACAGATTAAATCTTTACATACGTGAACATTATTAGAGATAAAAAACAACCTGCATTCAGTAGAAAAGCCTTGGGACAACTCATCTCTAAACAAATGCGAGCACTGTGCCACTTTTTTGCAACCTTTAACAGTAATCATTCATTTGCATAACTATTTTATAATTGTAGATATTTGCTGTCTAAGGTTCACTTCAGTAGATGTCATTAGAACTCAAAGTACATCTAAAATGGATGAAATCAGAGGTCAGAACGACTTTGTTTCACCGTCTGCCAGACTGGGTGTTTTGCAGGAATAAAGAGAATAAACACTAGTCATGAGTTGTTAGCCGTGCTGCCAAGGGCAATGTTTTTATTCGGAACGATGACCTGTGCTGCAAGAAGCACTGACCTTCTTCGTTACCTTCAAGATCGGCTTTTGACACAAGTATACGGAAGCAAAACTGGTTCCTTGCCCTCTTGCAAGGTCAAGGTGAGGTCTGTCAGCAAGAAATCCTTCTAAAAGCATACAGCATCTTAAGCTGCTTCGAGGGAACAAAACTCTTCCTAAAAGTGAAGACTGTAATGTATGTTTTTGAAGAAAATGGTGAAATTTAGTCTACAAGTATTCAATGCATCGCCTACTGTTTCAGCACCGGTTTTTTATTCCATGTTCAGTTTTATAGGCAACAATTACATGTTTAACATGAATTGAGACCCAAATGACCTGGAAAGCACAGAATAATTTTCAGTGAAGCCTGAAAGTATCCATTTATTGATCAACATTTTTATCTACAGGTTTTTCACTGATCTACTAGATTCTCAGATTATTTTAAAAAATCATCACTGTACTGTTACAGGTTGCAAAATGGACTTTTTAAATTAAAAAACCACCTAGCATTCACTGATGTTGCTTTTTTCTTATAAGTATTTATTTAATGCTTCCTTTATGCAAATGGATTACACCTCACAGACAAAACACTGCAGACTTAGATGACAAATGAGCAGCACGGAATATGGAAAAGTTAACAGCTGCTCCTGGGAAGTTAGTAAAGAAGCCAAAATGTTTCAGACACCTTCACATGGAAAATGAAAGGCATGAGGGTAGAGCTGAAAACCAGCAACAGGTCATGAATTTAAGGCAAAGGAATGGGAAACACCTCCACTAACAACTGGGACACTGTCTCAATGCTTGTAGGAGCTGCACCAACAGCAAACTTCTGGTGAAATGTAATATAAAATGCTTTTATATAAGCCATCTCCCTGGTATACATGGATATGACTTTGTTAGGAAGTTGATAACTTCCTGAAAAACATTCCCTTGTAAAGCACATAACTGTGCTGTAAGAGTAATAATTCTTATTACAAACTGAAATTCTGCTACGTCACCAACACAATCTCTGTATTTGCTCATATATTTACATGAATCTGATATGTCAAGCAGTAACTTCATAACGTGCCAAGGAATGTCTCAGACCGTCCTCAAAATATACCAAATAACCACAACGTGCTGCTAAACTTGGAGAGCTCTCTAATGAAATCCAAGTAGGGTATGTTGGTATCTTCATCGAAGTTCATAGCCTTGCTGCCCAGCCAAGACAAGAGGAAGTTTCTAAGACACTAAGTTTTCCTTACAAGCTGACAGCTTGACTAACATCTCAAAACCACATAAACTTAAACATGTATGTACATGGGAAAGCTGGGTGAACATCAGCCTCCCACTTGGACCTTGGTAATACCATTTCCTGCATAAGCTTCAAAAGGGCTTTCAAACAGAGCCTTTAATTCAATAGATCCTGCTCATCCCAGTATCCGTCCATTATTTAGTGGTCTGGCTGATATTTCCATGGTAAATGCATTTGCTGCAAAATTATTTTGCTTTTTAAATAATCAGCAACTTTATTTTAGTTCACAACAAGGTGAGAAGCGATTTGCCATTCTGTACTTGCACTTAAAATGTTGCTATTGATAGGATTAAAATAAATATGATAACAATTCATTTCTAAGCAGGGACTTTGGATTGAGTAACTACTACTGCGTAACTCAGGAGCTGATTTTCACACCAGCTGCATTCTGCACTATATAGCTGGGTTTCTGATAACGCGTAAAACCTGAAAAATAAGCTGGGTTTAAGTTCTCTAGACAATACTTACAGGTTCTGTTACAGCCACTTGTCACCGTAACATCAGCATCACTGCACAGATTTAATTATGAAATTCCTTCTGTCAGTTTAAATTGCAACCTTCCAGCAGAGAACAAACTTGTTTCTATTGCCAGCTTCCTTGTTGGGGAGCGCGAATGTCTGATAAAAACTTCTGCTTCTACCTTATGCAGTGTGTAAATGCATCCCCTAGGAAAGCATTTTAAAAAGTAACTGACTTCGATGTTAGACTTTCGGCAAACTATCTACTGAAGTCACAGAGAATCATGTGGACTTAGCGTACACTTAAAGTTTTTAATATGAGATGGACTTTTTTTTCCTATGCGGCTCGTTAGGCAGCATTCCCTGATACAGGATGTTCAACTATTGCAGGAGTTTTCCAGCTCACGCCACACAGGCAGTCTCTACAAACAGGGACATTTGCAGAATTTACTACCTATTTTTCATGCCGATTTACAAAGCAGACTTCCTTCCTCTCTTGTCTGTTGTATTTTCTGTGTCAGCATTTTGCCGCAGATAAACGAAGTCTAAAGCTTTTGGTCTGCAATGACAACGTTTTAACACGTAGCACTAAAGCTTTCAGAAGGAAAGCAGCTCTTTCACAGACAACTTGAACTGTTCTGGAAATCTGCAATTTTTCCCTCTTAATTGGAAGTTGCTGGATGACATTCGGGATCTAGTTATGAACCTACATACTCAGAAACCTGGAACTCTCTCAACTGTGAGAGTTTTTGTAATTTTATTTACAGAAAATAAACGACAAGTTTAACCTTAGCATGAAACACTACAAAATATTTTTCTCCTCTAGTTACTGCATTTACAAAACATGTCAAGAAAGCCTTAGCAAGACAACAAATAACCACAGCTCCTAGGGTCACAGAGACGTGCTCAACACTGTGAACACTTCTGAAGGACTTTTTGCCTTTAAAAATAATGTTTAGTAATCTTTGCAAAATGCAGTATGTTTTAAGGCAAAATACAGCCAGCCTGTATCTGGATAGGTAAGGTAAAAAACCTGAAAATGTTTACTTAGGAGAGGTAGAAGTGGCCAGAGTGATGATGTAAGGCTCGCTTTTCTAGAAAAAAAGGGCCAAAATGTTATCTCTAATAGGATTTAGTATGATCCTGAGCTAGCTGTCACAGGTAACAATCCACTGCTCCTACAAAGTACTCGAAACATTCAGAAAAGGAACACTTGAAAACCTGAAAAGCAGACCAGTGAAGCTGCAAGTAAAACAGAAAGGTCACCAATAAATGTTTTATCAATCACTCTTGTATTTCAAGCAGGATGGAACTCACAGCCTTCCTCTAGTTGAGGAGACAACAGGCACAACTAGGCGTGATAGACACTGTCACTTCAAAGAGGAATTGAACTAGTTTCAAAGGGAAGCGTTACTACACATGAGACTGCTATTAGTGAAGTTCACTGGGGGTCAAATTCACATACTGCTCTAAAAAACGACGGAAAACCAAGACGGAGTAGCAGTAGGGTAGATTTGTTGTAGGCAACGTCTTCAAGAGGTTATTTTCCTTGCTCGCATTTAGAAACTTTGGCTGTAATTCCACTCATACCATTGGCATTCTGACAACTAAGAAATGTCAGACTATGCTTAAAAAAAATTGTGCCTCCAAAAATTGCATAGGAGACTGGAAAGATTATGGTTCAAGCTGAGAATATGTCAACCGTTATAAGACATGAAAAAATCCAAAGATTACTCCAAAGGAAATAAAAGCCAGAATTCACAGGTTTCCAACTGTAATAGGGCAAAAGCTTTGCTTCCTTGTTAACATGACAATAGGCAACTTCCAGAATCAATCTCGGCAAAGAATGTACACGAGCATCCTGCAGCCTGCGCTTTAAATTACTGAAGTTAAAGGGTTATTTCAAATCCTCCAACTAACAGAGCTGCACACCCTGAATTTTACTTCTAATATCCACTGAATGTACTTCCTAAAAAATAATGACATATGCAACATTATTTTCTTCTCTAACCATTTTAATTGTAAAGAAAAGAGACTTAGGAAATCAGGCTTCCTAGCTTAGAAGTGACAGTGTACCAGTCTGTCAAATCTCTGCCAATTTTCAATCAATTATGAAGAGAAAGAGATCTTGAGGACAAACTTCTGATAAGTTCTGTAGAAATACCAGGCTCATTTAATCTGTAATTTATAGTCTACTTGATCTAACTGACGAAGTTCCCTGAGCTTAGAAATCTAATAAAGCATGAGGCAAACATACATCTTTGCCTCTGTTGAGGAAGCTGAGGTGGAGGAAGGCAGCATCAGAAAAGGAATGACGCTACAAATCCACTGTGCACAGATCACTTCATTTACATTTTAACACTGTGCAATGTGTCCCCACGCTGAAAAGGAAAGCCCAGATGAATGTAGATGCCTTATCTGCTTATTTCATGAACTGATCCGTGTGGACTCCTCACGTTTTCTAATGGCTGTTACCATCCAGGTAGAAGCAAACACTATCCATAGCTGTAGGCATTTAAAGCAAAGCTACGTTTGTAGAAATAATTTCAGACGTAACTTGCAAATGGCTAATTTCTCCCTGGGATACTTCGCTACTCACTCATTCCCAGTAACACCACTGCCTTCTCTAAACCAGTTGATGCCTGTCTCTGCACAGGCTCACAGGCACCACAGGGGCTCGTGTTCCCCAGCACCAGGAATGGTAGGTAATCTGCATCTGCTGCATGAGATGCCCTTGCTGTTATGCCCTTTCAACACGGAACATATTCTTATATTCTGTGCTTGGAATACAAATATCAGCTAGTTACCTGGCAACCTGTATGAATTAAGAGAAAAGTCAAGTTTATATCATATATTTTTGCTTAGGGCAATCACGTAACTCATTTGTATCCTCATTTATGACAGCAGCTGCTCAGAAGAGAACATTAGATGCGCGTCCCAATAGGCTTTTCTCAGCTTATTTTAGAAGTGGAGACTCACTCCACAGCTGGTTTTACGGTGACTGTTCTGAGCTATAAATACAGAGGTTTTCCTAATCCAAAGCAAAAATCCTCTAAATCGATCGCACTGTATCTTGAAAGAGAAGATTAAAAGTAACATATTCCATTTACTTTGTCGTTGCAAAATTCACACACATCACCAAGATGCAAAATTTTTACTTCAGTGCTAACTTCACAAAGAGCATCAGAAAGTTCTCTTCAGAACATTCTGTCTTGTTTTCCTAGAAGCACGTCACCTAGTCTTGGTTTGGTTTGTTCATCATGGCTTTTCACCACAGGTCGACTGCCATGCACCAAACAGTAACTGAAACGGTAACAGCTTCCAGAAGAGGAACAAAAATTGCACTTACTTTAGCTTACTGATCCTGGCTTCTGTATTTTCAGTAAGATTTTTTGTTTCTTCTTTCCACCGATTTGTTGCTTTTTGCTGAGCTACTAACAGACGTCTCAGTTCAGCAGTAGACTTCTGACTGGTGTCTTCCATTTCCTTCAGTCGAGCTTCATATCCACGTTCTTTCACAGCATGCTCGTGCTCCATTGTGCTTATCTAGAAAAAATACAGATAGGGTACAATCAAGCCTCTTTATTTTTACTTTTTTTTTTTCTAACAACACTTGAGTGAAATTTCCAAACATTTGTTGAAAGCGTGTAACATACAATAATTAAACTTGTAATTATACGCTCAAAGAGATACATGTTCCCAAAGCCAATTTAAGCAAATAGTACAACTGACAATAAAAGATAATGAGCTGTGTATGCTTATTTTTGTAAATAATCTTTATCCTTCTCCCTTGTGTTTTCTCCACAGAAACACATTCATTCTTTTTCATCTAGCTCAAATGTGTTAGGAGTTTCTTAACTGCATCTAAAATCCTTTGTACAGCAGAGGAGAATGAAAGCAGGCAATAAATCTTATCTGTGACTATAATGGAAGCCTGTCTGATTAAAAATGAGACAGACAAAGATCCGATATATGCTTTATAACTGCCATCTGTCTGTTACAAGTCTCCGATCCTTTGGTTTTAAGCTACATTTGACCAAAGGGTTCTGGAATGGGAACAAGATTTCCTGCTTAATTGGACCGTTCCCTTTATCTTGTGGTGCTGAGTGGAAACTGGATTTGAGATGGTCCCCATTCATCTCTTGCAGAACCGCTTACTAAAGTCTTCTTTATTGCTGCAGATTCTCAGCTCCCTTTTCAGTATCTTCAGGCTCCTGGAGTTAAGAGCAGAGGGGAAGGTACCAGCTTCATATGTTTAGAAAGCACATCGAGGATCAAAGCTGTTACTCCCTCCAGAGGCCAAAGGTACCGTGAATCTGCAGAGGCTCCTACTGATTCACCATCCCACCTGCAGTCTGTTCAGGTGCGTTTCATGGAACACGTTCAAAAAGAACAACCATCTTTCAGCTAATTACCTCGTTTGCAACTATTCAAATAGAAAAATGTTCTCTGCCCAGCAATGTTTGACACACTATTAAATTATTATTTACACACTGCTCTGACAACATGGTGGGTATACAAGTAGAGGAACATTCTGGACTGAAAGTCATACAGAGATTCCTAACGCCTTACAGACAGAAAAATGAAGACTGGAATTGGAGTAAGTGAAATCACCTGAAGGAGAATATTTTATTTAATCTATTCATCTTATAAAAAGCAAAAAACATTTGGGGTCTTCTTATCAAGCAGAATTTAAAACATATTAAAATATAATTGAATTAGCAGAGATTGAGTTACCTGCAATGCTACAACAAAATTACTTTTAAGCAGAAACCAAGAGGCATCACTGAAACTTCATCCTTCATTTACACTTCCAATGATTTTCTCATAGAACTGCTGCCTTATTAAGCAAATACCAGTCTCATGTGAATATAAAGGTAGCATATAAACCACACCTTTATCTTAGCTTTTGTTTGAGCCTCTGTGGCAAGTTTTCTCAAGTCCTCCATTTCTTTTTGCAGCTGTTCATTCTCTTGCTGAAGTTTTAGCCTCTCTTCACTGACAAAGGCGCTCTTCCCTCTTTCTGCATCCAGAATGCTTTGCAGTTTACAGATAACTTCCCGGCAACGAGATTTCTCTTCCTCAAAGCTGAAAGGCAAGAAAAGCCTTATTGGAACTCGAGAGGTGAACAACTACTGTACTAGAGAAAAAAAGAAATATCGGGACAGGTCTTTGGTCTGACCCAGTGCAGCTCTTCTGTTCCCTCTTGAAAGTTTGTATCAGCTCAGCACATTTAATGGGCTTGACAGCTACAACTATGCACAAGTCAGCAAAGGATTTTATCAAAGTGACAGAATTCATAAAACCAATCTAAGATTGTAGCAGTCTCAGTAAAACGACAATGTGAAACAGAAAATTTAAATTTTTATAACATTTCTGGATTCTTAACCGAGGATTGCTCTGGTGAAGCGACAGGATTTATGATCATCAGAGTACAGAAATGACTGAAGCTTCTAGAGAATCCTACATTTTTCATGCTGAAAAAACCCACCTGGTCTAAAAATGCGCACCGTATTGTCCCTCTGACCACTGCATTACTAGAACTACAGTAATGTCTATTAGCTCTGAATACAGCTCTGAAATTCCGTATGCTACGTAAGCATAGTGTTCTGCATGTCCGAGGAGATACCACCTTGCAGATGAATGTATAAACTAATCCTTTCTGCCTGAATACTGCATAAAGTAACTTTTCCTGTTCGTAGGAATTGAATTCTTTTAGAGTGGTTCATAACTGCCCTTGCTTCAGAATTACAGTATGTTGATACTAGTCCTGGTTAAAAAGATGACACAACGACCTAACACCTCATCATCAGTCAGAAATTATTTAAATTGTTTTCCATTCTAATTTCTGTAACATGCATTACTTACTTCATTTCCAGGTTTTTCAGTTTATTTTGTGTTGTTTGTAGGCTTAGCTGAAGGTTATCCTTCGCAGTTTCTGCAAGTAGGTATTTCTGATGCAGTTGCTCTAGTTTTCTATTGTCGGATTCATGTCTTCTGTCTTCTCTGCAAATCTGAAGAATAAACTTCCACGTAAGATCATCTTTACCTTGCGGTGGCGACTGCCAGTGTAATACTGACAAGGAGGCTGCTTAGTTCTCATTGCATCTGATTTTTCAGGGATTTAGAACAAAACTGAATTTCTATCGTTGCTGCTACTCCGGGAAAAAAGTTTTCAAAGATCTGGCATTCATTTAGTTTTCTGTCTATTGAGCTTCAGTTTAACTGGAATATGTACCAACGTTCTTTTGGATTGTGTCAAACATTTTGCCTACTTTTTACACTTTTCAAAGAAGCCTCTTTTTTAGTTTAGTATTATAGCTTTGAAACACTTTCCGGACTAAAGAAAAAACCAAAAACCTTAAAATAATTATATGAAAATCTACCATGAAAAAAATGACTCAAAAATTAAACCAAGAACATTTAGAGAAGAAAAACTCATAAGAAATGGGAAAAACAAAATATCTTTGCCTTCTGAAAAGAGATCTTAAAGGGGATGTAAAAAAGCACGCAATTGCCTTACCTTTTCAAGTTCTTCTTCCACTGCTCTCTTTTCTCTAATGGCTTGTTCAATTCGACTCTGTTTTTCTCCACATTCCTATTTTTAAAAGTAATTTTAAAAAAAACCTAATAAAAATAACTAAAAAAAAAAAAAATCCAAGAAGTGCCAAAGCCAAAAGCCAGCCATTGTAAATGTAATTTTTGCTGCTGGTGTGTAGGCATTTGATTATATTTATGCACTCATCATTTTCTCTATAGGATTACTCTTACGCACTATATAGACTGAGACGCATAAAATGAAACCTTTTAAAAAATAAATTTATTGCACAAACAGGTGCATATCCACCAAGCTCTTTTGGTTTCCCACAGAATTTGTTACAAGTTCCTGGTTCATTCACGAATACGATGATTGTGGCGCAGACTTTCTCTCAGCCCACTTTATCAGCCTTCACATCCTGCACTTCTAGAGGCCCAGCTATAGCTCTGCAGGACTCAGCTCTCCACGCTTACTTAAGAAATGGCATCACATGGGAAATATTTTCTAGAGCACAGAATCTCACTGTCAGGATGCTTGTGAGCTACGGCAAGAATACGCATTAGCTCAAGGAATGACCTTAAACAAAGAAATGGGTGGGTTTGCAGAACCGTATTCTTTCGTGCAGAGCCCAGCAAGTTCTCAGTAAGATGTGATTGTATGCACATAAGGCAAATCTGTACGTTAAAAATGTCTTTTCAAGGCAAATATCCTTTACACCTAAGTATGAATCTCTGCACTGACTGTTTGGACTGCACACAGTTGCTTTTGTCAAGTAACATGAAAGACACTATGTTGCAGTTGCACGTCTGGAGACTTGCAGGATGTAAAGTGCTGTACACTAAGAAAGCAGAGTCTTAGACAAATTACCCATTAATCCTATTTTAGTTGACTGACTTTTACCTGAATTCAGTATTTTACTTGATCAACAAAAACTAGAAATCTCAAGTTTTGCTAGCAAAAATACTTCCATCAGTCAACACCATACCATCTGAAGAGCTGACAGTTCTTCTGCTAGTCGAGAAATCTGCACGTTATACTGCTTCTTTGCAGAGTCTACCTGCAACCAAAACCAAAGACAAACTAAAAAATTAACCCCATTAACTGTTTTGCCATCCTGTTTATCTATATACAATCTCTATGTGGTGCACGTATATAAATACAAAAATATCTGAGACTGCAATAACGGAACAAATCTTATTACAAAAATGTTAGAAGAATGTTTATTATCAATCCATACTACTTTAACTGAGGGCGTCTCAGAAAAAAAGCGGAAAGGAAGACATCACAACAAGGCCTTATAAAAAGAACAGTGAGGCTATCGGGAAAGTTACTGTCCATTAGGTACAAGGTTTTTGCAATTTGTGTAACAGATAGCTTTAGATCACGTAACAAGTATTGGTTAATACCTGGAGAAACATTGCAAGTCATACTTTAAAATGTTACTTTTTATGCTTTTGATAGATACACTGTTACAGAGATAATTTCAAAATAAGAAATAGAGCGTTTCTAATCTTCTAAATTCCGATTAGTAAATCGCTGTCATGACTAGAGTGGTTATCCCCGTTGCTCTTTAGCTCTTGCTCCTTCCCCAAACCACGTATGATGTTAAATGTCCCAGTGTTCAGTAATCCACACAATGTCTGCGACGCTTTCAGGTAGCCACCAAGTAGAAGGCACAAACCATCTTTATCCTCATCTTAAAACCTCTCAAAATGAAAGGACAGGAAATTAAAAGAATCCTTTCATCACTCTACGGTACATATGCACGTTGTGTCTTACCGAAGAAGGTGAAAGGAGGCAAAAATCAATTAACACCTCCGAAAACTTACAAATGAGGTAATTGCTTTACACTGCCGTCCACGTGCAACTAAAGCCATTGACAGCACGGGCCTGTAACAAGCCTTTAGGTCCTCTGGAGTTTGCCTTAAAATAAAGCAAGCCTCTTTGACATGCAGGTAATCACTGAGAACCTCCAGGTAGGTTAGTCTGCATTTTAACTGCAGATGGGACAAAAAGTGGAGAAAATGAATTTTTATCAACTAGCCTTTTATCAGAAGAGCTTCAATTTTTCATGTGCTCATAACAACAGTAACAAAAATTATAGAGACTACAACATCATTTTTAGTCATTGCTCTAACCAATTCTGGTTTGTAAAAAATCAAGTACCTCGATACCAATACAACGCTCAGTCTCTGGGTGTGCTACTGATCAAAGTGCCATTCCTTACATCTCCACAGTGCAGCCTTCTCTACAGCAGAGTCTGCACAGACATCAGCACTTTGGTTCTTGAGAGATTTAGGAATATCATTTTGTTTGGAGGAGTATCTGTCCAGATAACAAAGCTGAGGAGCACTGTACTGTCAGCACGCTGCCTTGCTACCTATATTATCAGAACACTGGTGAGGAAACTGCCCGCCATGACTGTGCACCATCACTTGCTTTTCATGCTGAGAAAAACAAAAACAATCTTCCCGTTCTTTCTCAGCATCATAACTTACTGCTTTTCTAATTCTCACAGAATTATCTTGTTCAAGTTGAGACATTTCATCTTTCATTTTCTTTATTTTCTCTTCGTTTTGTTTCTCCCCAAGGAGTGCCTAGAAAAAAACCGAATAACTTGAAATACTGCTGATATTATTTCAGTGGTGACACAGTATCTAGCACTGAGAGAAGAAACCACGCATAGCCACTGTTCAAAAAAAATGTATACGCAAATAAGGACTGTGTATGCAGGCAGTCCCTTTCGTGGTGGATAACAGCAAGCCAAACAGCTCTTTCGCATGAAAGAAAGGTGGAAATTAAAGGAAAAAAAGCATAGCAAGGAACCCTTCCTCTGGAAGATGCAAGAAAGCTACTGATTTAAAGTAAAATAGGAGATGCTGTCTGAAAAGATTACAGAATACAGAACTGTTGATAGGTGAGATGAAAATCTCAGGTGGCATATACAGAATATGTGGATGCAAAAAGGGAGAAAGACATAAAAATGTCCCTGATGGTTATCAAACAAATTCAGCCTACAGCAGGTTGCTCAATTCCGGCAGTGACATGCCACTTCAGCAGTCAAACTGTTTTTTACCGCTCCCATCCAAGCTGACTTTGTATTTTAGTTCTCAAATTACTCTTTAAAAATTCTGCTTATGACTTTTTATAAGCTTAGCTTTATGCGCTTTATAATGTTAACAGAACAGAAGGAGCATCACTATGACAGCCTGCTATTCCCAGCCCTCAATCTTCCACAGCAGGGAGGAACCTCTGTCGCCACAGTTTAAGACGCAAAGAAGTAACTGATAAGTGTATTATGCTGCACTTTTTTATCCTGTTCATTCATAAACTTCCCAGTTTGAAAAATTCAGGATGTTTTTGCCAGACCAGTGAATTAACAAGTGTCTGCAAGTTCCAGATTATTCTTACTACAGCAATAATCTAAACTGTTACTTAAAACAAGCTACTTATTTATCTGTAACTGTTCAGTTACTGACAGACACGATTTACATCGCAACAATTTTTACTGGGCCACTTCCTTCTGTCAACTTCATGTGAGTTCATAGCGAGTGGTATCAAGTGCTCAGGTACAGCATTATCACTTAGATCAAATAATATGGTGAGTGCCTGAATAAAGGTGAAATTTACATCAAATGACAAGTCGAAGTAATCACCGATCATACCGCAGTTTGCTATCGTACACGTTACTAATTCTAGTACAACAGGCATAAAAGAAGCTTGGTTGTGTGTGCCTGTAAGGCACTTCACAACTACGTGATGGAACTATTCTGATGTCTAAGAAATATCTTCATCCACTGCCTTACCTGACTTCTTTGTAGGTTAGCTTCTTCTACGAGCTGTATGCAGTCTTGCACTTTTGCCACAGCATCGTACTTCTCCCTTTCCAGATGAGCGTACTTTGTCTGAAGCTCTCCGATTTGTTTCTCCAGGGCTGCTCTTTCCCTTCGCAGCTGTTCGTTATCTTGGATGGTAACATGTAATCTACAAGACAGGAATAATTCCACTCATTTAACAGTAAGATGCTTAAGACACTAATGCTTTCAAACTGAACTAATGGGAAGTATTTATTCCTAAGTTGCCAAAATGGCACTCCTGGTTTTCTGTTTGGTTTTGGGCAGAGTCTTTTAACAGTCATGAAGTCCTAGAAAGAAACAGAATTAAAGGAGTTAACTCAGATACCTAAGCTCAGAAGATCCTTAGAAGAATGTTGCTATCCTGGGATACATCGCTGAAAATGTTCTAT
This sequence comes from Eurystomus gularis, assembly GCA_013400335.1. NCBI lineage: Eukaryota > Metazoa > Chordata > Aves > Coraciiformes > Coraciidae > Eurystomus > Eurystomus gularis. The sequence continues at coordinate 17,359 of VZZY01024574.1, read as the reverse complement.
ATTAACACAGAATAGAACAGCCCCAGAAGGAATAAAGTTTACCTCTGTGGCAGAAATGGAATAATTGGCTGTGGGCAATGAAGTTGCAGCTATACCATTAGAACAAGAAAACCATTGGTAATTTTAGAGCAGCTCGGAAATTCTTATTGTTTAATTACGATTGCCACTATTGGCAGGCATGAGAAAGGGCAAGAGAGCCTCAGGGGTATCCTCAACAAAAATCTCAGAAAGTTCCACAAGTGCTGCTGGCTCAATAAAGTGGGCGCTTCTAAATACCCATAGCGAGCGCTTCGGCAACACCTGTGCTGCCTTTTCAAGCAACCATGATTGTTGTGCTTCCTGTATGTAATAAAACACACAAAGACAGACAACCACTCTGTTGTGGTAGAGCCAAAACCCTGCAGGTAAAGAAAGAAATATAAAACTAGTGAATTCCTTAACACACTCTAAAATAAACTTAATAGCCTTCACAATGCTTAGGCCAGTGACATTCATCAGGCAGAGGGAGCCACACAAGCCCTCCTCGAGGCAGTAGCTGACCACATAGTCGCGAGGTTGATTCCCCAGTAATTATGTGGTTTCTAGAGTTACTGAAGAACCTGCTGATGCTGCTCACAAGGCTGTGACCAAGAAGGGAAGATGAACACACAATTATTTCAGTAAGAAATTTAGGAATTATTCTTATCTATCATTTGACTGATGTCATTTGACTAATGTTAACAATTCAACAACAGTTCGTGATACTTGAATTAAAATCACCGTGCTCAGCTAAGTGTCAGATCTTTGGGAAGTGAAGGTGGGGGGGAAAACATATATCAAAGAACCCAATCAAATCTTAGATCTTCCAGTAGATATTGCTGGAATTAAAGTCCTACTCCAGCAAGTATTCAAACTACATTTGTAACCAGCATTTATTGTTAGTATGCGTGCTTTGACAGTTTTATTAAATAATCTTTTTGTATAAAGATTGCTGAACTAAGACCTGAAATCAGGTCTTATTTAACATGAAAAGAAAAATCTGTATTCACTCCAAAACCAGCTAGTTTCCATAAACATTTTCAGATTTCAGTGTGCATGTTTTTCTTTAGAACTCCACCTAAATCTAACAAGAGTTGAGTAACTAGAAGGTATGCACTAGAATGAAAAGTATATGCCTCATTTCTTCTCCATTACAGTCAATAAAATCAGGTGGCCTGTGCTGTTCTGAAATGCTGCAGAATAGAACAAGTAAGATAAAAAGCAGCCAAGCGTAAGGTATGTGTATTTGGAGAAAAGAGAACTCCTCAGAAACACAAAGCCCAGAAGCTGAAGAGCAGGCAGCACTGTCTGTCTCTCGCAGGTAACCTGTTACTAACAGCCCAGGCGCTATCTTTACCTTGTATCTAATTGTTTGATACTACACTGCATTTGCTGCAAGCGCTTCTCAGATGCTGTTTCTCTTTTCTGGGCAGCCGTCACATCTTCCTCCTAGAAAGAATATATGTATTATCCAGACATCATCTGAGCTTCGCTGAACAGAATGAAAATACACGAACAGAAAACAAGCTGGAGAACTTGCCATGAATTTAAGGTCAGCATGCAGGTAACTCACTAGCCATTCACTTGCCTTCCTCTAGAATACCTTTCTCTCCAGTTGGCCTCGAAGCTTCTCTGTCAATCTGGTCAGTTCATGAACCTTAGCATTTGCCGTCTGCCCCTCTATTTTGGCTTGCCTGTATTAAAAAAAACAGTCTATGAATTAATTTAAATTAGTATAGGGAAAAAACCAGCTCCATTACTACTTTGGTGAAACAGCTGTGAAGGGCTGTTCATAACTCTCATCATCTTGGCAGAAAAGCTTTCCTCTTCCTTCTCCTTCTCCTCTTACTGTGTGGCACAGGGAGAGATAAATAAATTCATTAAACAATTGTCCGGGGGAAATGATTTCTTAAAGACAGCCTGACAGGAAGGTGCATGTGATGATTAAATAGTTGGGAGAACTAGGCAATCAAAAAACTTGAAGTGATTCAGTAATTTAAACAAAATTGGCCACAGATACTTACTGGAGAAATCTTTCAGAACTAGATTTTTGCTTTTAAAAACCATTTCAATAGGAATTAAAAAAAATAATTATTAACCACTTTGGAAGAATTTAACTGATGTGCTTTATCATCTGAATAGGTTTTACAAGCTGAAACAGAAAAGGAATTAAAATGGAAAAAAGGGATTAGGTAATGAATCTTACTTCCTCCTCAGTACAAAATCTTATTGAAATGAGCAGCTCTCCTCAAAGACTTAGGAATGGAAAGACCCGCAGAGTCCTTCACCTGGGGTGTAACCCAATTATTCAGGCTGCACATGAAGCTAAATTTAAAGACCAATGATTGAATGTATGATAAAGTTAAAGAAAAGCAAACTATTCAATAAGCTAACACAAACGGGAGCACTAATAGTAGTGAAAGAAGCTAGAAAACATTTAATACTTTTAAGAATCAACTTCAAGTAAAAAGTCCATATAGGAGTAATATTTTTGATTTAATGGCATAAAAGACAAGAGAATATTATACCTATGTGAAAATCTTTAGCAAAATATACATAATCCCAGCAGTTCTAATACTAAGTTCAAATACTTGATTTCATCTTGATCACGAAAACTAATTTTGTTATAATTTATTTAAAAAGCAAAGCTAAAAACATTATTCCCAGACACACAGTCCTCACTGCAGATCCAAAACTTTGATCTCACTCCATCTGAATCATACACCTTTCTCCTACCAAAAGTACTGTTAAATTTATGAGGAATTTATGAGGACATTCAGATGCTTCCCCCAAATACTTCAAACGTGCTGTGAAACAAAACCAAACCTCAAAAGCCAGCATAAGAAGGGAAAAAATAAGAAAAATAGAAAGAAGTAATAAAACTTCAAACAGCTTGAGTATTAAAAATGCATTTTAGTGACCAGATCCAGATCAAATTCAGAGGTATGTAACAGGCGACATATTGATCTAAAGATACAGTTTTTATTCTTCACTGTGCAATGAATTTTAGCAAATTATCTCCATTTAAAAGCTTTAATATTCTGAAACGCAGATACACGTCCTAGCACTGCCAACATGGTGCGTGGGGGAGCTCACAGGGTGCTTTCTCCACAGGGCACAACTGGCCCTGATTGTCCATTTATTCAGTAATGATATGCAGTTAACTGCTTTGACTTAAGCCACACGTTGAGCAGTCTCACACAGCTAGAACAGAGATTATTATTTCTTTATGGAAACTTCCATAAATTTGGGAAGTTTATTGGATTATTCAAGCAGAGATCTAGTGTTCTGAAATGAGAAGTAAGATGACTATTCCAGCCCTGTGGATACATAGTAGGAAGTCTAAATTCACTCAATTTCACTATTTATAGAACAGCAATTGATCAAAAATATGCACACATATTTGGGCATGGACCAGTAGAAATTTAGAGCAGGATGATCCACTAACTATGAGTCAGTCCCACGGACTTGTACCTTTAAATGTACCTTCTTCCTTAAGCAGTAGTTCAGGCTGAAAACCTGCGCTTCCCTTCTGCCATCGAGACACTTACACAGACCCTAGGGTGTATGCAGGGCTATGGAGCAAAAAGAAGCTGTTTTGGGTGTCGTGCCACCTTGTAAATTATTTTATCAAAGTGGTATCACTAAAGATTTGCATACAACTTGAAGGATCAAGCCTAAAAAGGAGTTTCCTTTTAGAAAAGGAAATAAGCTTGAGACCACAGGAACTCATGACATCTGTAATTTTGACAAAAACACAACTACTCAACCACTACCTGAATGATTTTAAGGTTTGTTTTATTTTTTAATTGCTTTCATACCCAATTACAACTCAATGCAAGACCGAATATTTATAGATGAATGAGATACCCAAACAGTAATTCAGTATTAATACCCTCTGCAAGGGAACAAATTCCAAAGAAGGAGGGATATGAAAATGTTATTTCCCTTTTAAGAATTAAAATAGTGGCACGCACAAGCAAATTGCAAGTGATGACTGAGTTTGGAAGCACTTTATTTTAGCAAATATGCTGAGTAACACCTTAATATTTGATGGCTCATCACAACATTTTCCTTCTCCAAACCACACTATTTTTGAAAATTCTTTTCACATGGAAAAATCTTGGCTAATAAAGAAAATGAAAGTACTAACAAGTCTCCCCTCAAAAACACATCTTCAGTGACTGAGGTAACTCGGCATTTGTAAGGGGGCTCTGGTCCCAGATTTATTGTACAAAAGGAAATGTAAAAATAAATATTATTTTAAAACAAGAAATTCTTCTAGTAAGTAAACTATAGTCTACCAAGCAGGAGGTAAAAGCTTAATACTAGAAGCAGCTCATTTTTATTGCTCTAACAGCAAGAAAGTTTGGAGACAATTAAAAAAGGCTTAAACTGGTTAATAAACATTCAACAACAACCAATATTTAGCAGTAATCAGTCTGTTCATTCACTCTAAACCTGTGGGTTTTGTGACACAGGACCTTCAATATCTACAAGTGGTACAACTATACTCATTAAGCAGCTGCTGAAGCTGGTCTAACACCCAGTCTTGGCGTAACAACAGATACCAACAGCTCGTCATGTAATATTATGTGTGGGTTTGGAAGAGAGGAAGGGAACCTCTGATGCAGCCATTCTTCCTTGGAGGGATAAAAATCAGTGTCAGCGTGTGCTCAGCCAGCCTAGGCTTCCAAACACCAGCACTGCCTGCAAAAGCTGCGTACAGCATTGCGTGCGCAAACACACAGAGCCACCGTCAGCTGTTTATGGAAAAAAGGAAATTACTGTTACCGTTTTTGGGGTGATGTGACATGCCTTAAAAATCAAAAGATTAACTAAAACATGACAGCAGTCTAACCATATTAAATGTTTTCCTCACAGTATCAAAGGAAATTACAGTAACTAAAATCAAAGGAAAATTTAATAATTCAACCAAAATTTAACTATGTAATTTTTAAGCTCATAAACTTAGAGTTTATTTTGGAAAGCTTAAAGTTTCAGGTAATGCTATAACAAAAAAAATTAAAATCACTGGCTGATAATGAATCCATTTCCTTTTTAAGTCTGTAAATCCACTGTTTACTGAAATTATTTTGACCCCTACCATCACTAATTAAAAGAATTAACAGATACAGTAAACTAGCATTGAAGAGACTTTGGCTGCAAATACAAATATTAATGAAATTGTTGTTGAATGAAATTGCTGAATTGAGGTTTTTCTCCTCATTTTTTCTTGATATATTAACTCTCCTCTTAGTTCTAACTTCCAAATAGCCTACAGTTCACAGCTGTTTGAGAAACAGTACATGGAAATTATATTAAAACTTTATTTTGCACATTCAAATTTCAGAATTGTAATGAGTAATAACATAACTGGATTTGGAGCAAATTTTATTCTAATGAAAACCTATCTTCAGAGTCAGTTTTGCTGTGATATTGACACTTTGTTCCTTTTATTTAAAAAGGTCAAGTGTTGAATGTTTCAGGAAACAGCAGAACCAAACAACTTGAACTGGAAATATGGAACCCTAACACTAATGACGTGTTAGGGCACATTTCTAACAAGCTTAAGAGGTATTACCTGTGAAACCACTGCAACAACCACTACCAGGTCAGTTTGCGGTACAAACAAGGCCCGTGATACAGCAGCTATAGAGCAGATATTTAGTAATTTAATTGCCTGATTTATACCTCAGTTGTTTTTGTAGCTTCTCTAGTTCCACATTCTGTTCCATTATAGTTTTCAGAAACTGCTGATTGCTCTGCAAAATAAGGAGATACTTGTAACATGTTTCTTACTGTGTTTAAAATGAGATATATACATACTCAAAATTGTTACAGGGCATTTCTACAGACTATAATACCAGAAAAATAGCCAACAAGGTCTATTTAACTCTGTGGCAGGTCTCCCAGTGCCAAGGTTTAGGTAGAGCATTCTAGGAGGCAAATGCAGAGTGATGTCACCTAATTCTCCTCTTCCTCCCCCCCATATTTTGGTAATGTAAGAACTTCCTGAGGCGAGAATTCTAACAGGTCCAACCTACCATCTGCATTGCCATCCAGTTGAGGTATCTAGAATACCTTTTCACAATGAGTTCCACAGTAGACCACATATTGCTGGAAAGAAATCCTGTTTTAGAGGCAAGAAACAGTGGCTCCTCCATTTTTTCTATGCCTAGCATTGTGCTGGAGGTGTTCTCCTTCAACTGTCTTCTCATTGGAGAACCATTTCATATTTTCATTACCCTATAGCTTTTTCTAGATCTTGCATATACCTTACACCGAGCTATTGGAGATGACTACAACTGCAGGCAGCATTCCAGATGCTACTGTACTGTGGACTTAAGCACAATATATTCCTCTTCCCCCCTCTCCTAATAATTGCTAGCATTCCTCTTGCTTTTTGGACTGTTGATAAGAATCTTTAGAAAAGTTTACAAATCCAGGTGGCACAATTTCTTTTTCAACCAGGTATGCATGAAAGACTTGTTGCTTTGCTTTTATAGCTGCAGGCTCCAGTAGGAAAAAATCTACTAGGCTGTTGTTGAGAAGGTTTTACTTACCATCTCCATTTTCTCCTTGGCTGTATGCAGTTGCCGAGTCAACTGTTGAAAGCCAGTCAGTTGATCCTAGAGAGAATTCAGAGCTTCTTATAATCATTACCATCATAAAGAGTGTATAATTAAGAGAGTTTTGCAGTCAAATGAAAACATTTTCAAAAAAATTATACATGTTGCAGGAAATTCAATAAGCCTTTGTAGATTAATTAGATTGCTTTTAGCTACTGACCTAGTAATCTGGAAAATTAGATTTAGTACTGAAAAGTTATCTGAATTTCACTCATTAATAATTGCCTCCTTCCAAAACTCACACATGCTTACCATCAAAAATATGAAAGCATGAGTAGTGCCTTGAAGGAGCCACAATTCCCTTATTTTTCAGGTCCAACCCTCACAACGATAGCCTCTCATCTTTGCTTTCTGTCAGTTCTATTTCTAGTTGGTCTTACACCTATTTCCATTTACCTCTGATAGCCATTTTCTGCTCCTCTATTAAAGCAAAACCTAAAATAAAAGTTTAACTGAAAAGCCGTTTTCTGTGGGAGACCAGTAGCATTCAAGAATAAAAGGCAGCTCAACCTCATTCTTGTTCCCATGGCATTAAAATCCACCAAGAATTTAGTTCCCAATGAAAAGTGGAATCTGAGAGCCCTTAACCCTCTGGCAGCTACCAATGACTCTGTATGCTCTGCTACCAGTGACTGACACGGCAGCACAGGAAATAAACTAATAGAAGGAACAAGGAGCACAAAGTTGGAACTACATATAGATAAGAGTCTCCTCATAATCGTTATGTGAAATATTATGAAACTTAACAGAGCACAACAGCTGTACACGTATTTTTCCTGTTTCCCAAAAAAAAAAGCAAACATACTGCTGAGGTGGACTTTATATCACAAATTCACAAAGTGGAAAACAACTCTCTTACACAGGTGAGCTGTAACTGTGCCCACAAGTCTAACGTACTTCAAATGGAACGTAAATGCCATGGTTTCTTTTAACATCTCCTTACAGACCTATAAATATCTGTAGCAAGGATACAGACAGGCAGGAAGTTTATTGGTTCCTCACACACTGAGCATCTTGTATAGCTTGTCAGAGCAAAAGAGCTTTTCTGAACTAAGATTTCCTGAAAGGCCCTCCCCAGAAACAGCAGAAGAGAAACAGGCTGCTTAACACAAACTCCCATTAGCAGTACTGGTGACCTTGACCTTTCATCTGTTCACACCTGCTTCTTTCCTGAATGACAACGGGATATGGAGACTACATGAAAGACTTCCACCTTGGAATTCAGAAATATTTAGCTGCTTTTTCAGGTGCTGAACTCTACTGAACAGTTCCAACCATGCAATGCAAACACATTGTTTATATGCACATATACATATATATGCACTGAGAATCAGACCATTGTCCAAATTTCTTCCCATATATTTCAAATAAAGAACTTTTCCAATTGTAACAGTGCATTTAGCTGATGAGTCAGTGACTACATCTGACTACTCAGATGACTATTATGGAAAATAATCAACAGTACTGGTAGAACCCCACCCCTCCAATTTCAGTTTGACTGCACACAGACCCAGCATCTCTACAGTACAGAAGGACATTGCTGAATAAGCAATAACATAAATGAACATTACTTTCTGCTTCTTCCTTTCGGCCATGTGAATCTGGGTTTCAGTCATGCGTTCCTGGTACTGCTGCTGGAGTCGATCACGCTCCTGTAACACAGTCTGCCAGAGCTCTATTGCTTGTTCTTTCTCCTAAGTTACAGAACAGTAATAGTGTATATAAAATACTCCATTACAGCACATTTACCTTCATCTATCTTTCTCTAAAAAGAGGTTTTAACTTGTTTTAAGAAATGCCATTTCCTGTATTTTTCTCTGCACATATTACAACTGCACACATCAAATACCAAATTCAGATGCAGAAAAATCTGATGCTTACAAGTCTAAAATTCCACCTACAAGTGAACTACACCTTTTCCAGTTTTACTTTACAGCTCAAATTTTCACATATATTTACCATACACCTCCAGGATACATAATATTCATACACCAAAATTCAGCTGTCAGTTAAGTTTCACCTTAGTCATATGCAATAGGATTGATACATCACTGTAATAAGCTCCACCAAATCTGCCTATCAGACTTAAATATCTTCCATATCCCACACATACTTGCCTCCTCATATCACATTAAACTTTTTTTGATTAAAATGACAATCTACTACAAAATCTTGAACTGAACATAGTATTTAATTAATTTCCTGATCAGGAATTCAATATAAAGATCAAGCCAACTGGGTAAAATTACAGGCACAAATTAATATTAAAAACTTCTTATATGAAACTAGGAAAGAAGTTCCTTCAGGTCTTTAAGTTAGAAGTACTTGCTTCTTTAGCTACAGAAGGTCACCAGGACCTCAAAACAGTCTCAGGGCACTCTGAACAAATCAATTCTGAACCAAGAAATAAAACTGCTTCCCCTAATCTGCCAAGGTGCAACAAGAGGAATAAAAGAGTACAAATGTTTTGTCTCACACACTTGATTCGCCAGTTGTAGTTGTTCTCGAAGGTTTCTCACTATGCCTTCATCTGCAGGAATATCTGTTCCCAGAGGCACAAAAGGAAGAGCCTCCAGTTGCTTCTCAAGAGCATCTTTCAACTCTGCATGCAGCCTGAAATTCAAAGAAATACATTCAGCAAAGTATTTCTTTAACAGGAATTTTTTTTATCAGCTAAAGAATATCATACCTTCAATCCGTACATAAGCCACTTAACTCTATTAAGTTATGTTATATAAATTAAACCATAGATTGGAACAGTTTAATATCTAGTTCTTTTATCATAAGTGACTTGGATGCTGGAATTAAGAGCACTCTGATGAAATCTGCAGATGACACAAAAATAAGTGGGGTGGTCAACACTCCAGAGGGGAGAGCCACCTTCCAGGGAGAGCCACCTTCCAGGAAGATCTGGACAGGCTGGTGGCGTGGGCTAGCAGAAACCTTATGAAGTTCAATGGAGGTAAGTGTAGGGTCTTGCACCTCAAAACACAAAACCCAGGAATGCAGTTCAAACTAGGATCCACCTGGCTGCAGAGCAGCCCTGTGGAGAGGGACTTGAGGGCCTTGGCGGACAGCAGGCTCAACGTGAGCGATCAGTGCGCTGCAGCAGCAAAGAAGGCCGGCAGGATGGTGGGTTGCATTAAGAGGGGCATCACCAGCAGAGATTCAGAAGTCATTCTCCCGCTTTACTCAGTGCTGGTCAGACCGCACCTCGAGTAGTGTGTTCAGTTTTGGTCTCTGTTATACAAAAAAGTTGCCGACAAGCTGGAGGGGGTCCAGAGTAGGACCACGAGGATGGTCGGGGACTGGAAGACCTGCCATATGAAGAAAGGCTGAGAAAAACGGTTATGTTCAGCCGTGAGAAGAAAAGGTTTAGGGGAGACCTTATTACAATGTACAAGTGCTCGAAGGGTGGCTAACAAGAGGAAGGGAAGTCCCTTTTTACAATGAGTCACATGGAAAATACAAGGGGGAATGGCTGCAAGCTGCTCCTGAGGAAATTCCGATTGGAGTCCAGAAGAAAGCTCTTCACAATAACAACAACTAAACATTGGAATAGTCTCCCAAGGGAAGTGGTGGATACCTCTACATTAGACAGTTTCAAGACTCATCTTGACAGGGTGCTGGCCCATCTCACTTAAGGTTGGACTAGAGGACCTTGAGGTCCCTTCCAACCTGGCATTCTATGAATCCTTTAGAGATATGGTTACATCTCCTAAACCTGGCGCTGCAATCTATACTAAGCACTTACAGACTAACATTAAGCTGACGAGTATGAAATCTTCAACTATTAAGTAGACTCAAAAGATTTCAAGGTTCTAGAAAAAAAGCTTTTTAAGGTTCAGAAAACCAAGAAAACCAGCAGTAGTAACAGGGCAGTGCAATTATTTACCTTTCATTTTCCTTGGTGACTTGTTCAAATTTTAGTCTCATCTCTGTCATTTGTGCCTAACAAAAAACATGCAAGAGTAAGCACCAATTTAAGTGACACAGGCTCTGGTAATTCTTTCATCTTTTAATCCTGACTGATACTGGAAAAGATGAACAATTGAATTCAACATAATACAGTAAATTAAAGTCACTTTAAGGAAAGTCACAGGATGCCACTTAAATTTAACAGCTGCTAAGTCCTATTACACCTAAGCATTCTGAAGTTATTATGAGCATTACACTTATCTTTTGGAATTCTTAGAGCTCTTACAGATCGATTCTTCATTAACTCAAGTTCTTTTAGGGATACAGTGGATAATTCTCATCTTTTATGCAGTAAGCATTTGAGAAAAGAGTTTAGGAATTAACTGAGGAGAAACTTCAGTTACATGAGTCAAATGGACTGTTTTGTTAATTAAATAGTACAACAAAGCCGCAGTACTTCTACTGCCTTCTGAAAATCGGCCAAGCTTGAAGACTGTATTTGCAGAATCTTTTTGATGGACAGATCAAACAAATTAAATGCATTAAACCAAAACCAGATTACTACTTCTGCATGTAGATAACAAGTAAAAATTGCTTTCTGTATGCCACAGGTTTTAATTATTAAAACACTTCCCTTTTCAGTGGTCATATAAAGCATTAAAAAGTTTCATTTTGCTGTGGTTGAAAGGAGGACGGTCCCCTCCAGCTCAGGCTCCATGATAATAAACATTTAAAGTATTATTTGAATCTGAAGAATTATTAAGAATGATGAAGGCTGAGCATTATCTACACTTGCAGGACTGAGCTAAACTGCATGGCCTGTAAGAAAAGAGGGAAAGGGCTGCCTCATCTGAATGTCACCTAGGAAAACACCTCCAACTACATCAGAACATCCAGAGACATAAAACGTGCGTGTTTCATTTCACAACACTACTTCTCCACACAATCATCTGTGCACTTGCCAAATCCCCCAACTTCTTTAGAGAAAGCTCTCCGTTCATCCATTGGAGGCAGCCCGTGGTCTGAAGCAAGTCTGTGAAGTATGGTGCAGGCATGGTTTCCTTTACTGACAAAAAGGAATGCCCTAGCTATTAATGCTATAAAATACGAACAATATACAGCCTGAAACGTTAGGAACATCCGTACCTGATAAAGCTGCAGCTGTTCTCTCATTTCTTCCAAGTGTTTATCATACTCTGTGATTAAAGTCAACATGCTAAAAAGTTGAAAAACATGCTTAGAATAAATTTTGTCAATGCTGAAACATTCTTCTGACAATTAATTACTTTTTATCTAGAGAACAGAACAAACCAGTCACTTCATTTCCAAGCTGGACGTTCACCACAATCAAATGAGCAAATTTAATGACCACTTTTAAAGTAAGATAATTAATAGCAGATCTCTATAACGCAACTAGAACATGGGACATCATAAATGAGCATTAATACAACATGAGTATTTCATACATAGAATCGCAAACAATTAAAGACTGTATTTTGTTACTGCTTTCACATACATGTAAAGTGGCCTATAAGACACGGTAAATTAATGTAGTTCAACTTATATACTTTTTCCTTCCTATTATTTTTGTAATTGATGGCAATTCTCTGGAAAGTCTATATTAGTCTGGAGTGATAATGCCTTAAAAGTTAACAGGAATTGAAAGGTTATTTTTATAAGAGGAAATGACAATAATAATTAAACAATTTACTACTAGGCAATTGTTAGTTGAAGACTGTCAAACAAGCATTTCTAAAAACCTGCACCTGACCTCAACAGGCAGCAGTTACCTGTGTTACCTACATCAGTACAATCTTACCTGCACTTTTATTTTCTTAAAATGTAGACTAGAGAGTTCCTTCATTCATCTCTCATCCTTTATTTTACAGATCGTGGAAAAAAAGTCAAGTATTTACTGAATAAACAGAATAGTATCTACAAACAACTGCTACAGGAACACTTCTACAGACTCCATTTGCACGTTCTCAGAGCTGTGAACATGGGTACGTAAGACCAGGTACACCTGGAATATTTACACTTTTAAGAGCACATGACAATTTTGTTTGAATACTTGGTAGTATTCCCATTTATCACTTGAAATCAGTTACCTTTGGTCCCTCATCCTGGATCCCGATAGTCCATTGCCTCCAATGGCATTGCTCTGTAACGGAATATTTTATGTATTAGTACTTGCAAATGACTGCATATAGCTTTAAATTTTTATACACAACCCAAAGCTGTTATTCTGTCTGTATTGTCATCATAAACCTGAAAGTGATCACGTGGGATATCGTATATGTTCAAAAATCCTTGAGTGCTGGCCCAATTTGAAAAAAAGAATCTTTTTTTTCCCCTGAAGATGCTCTGGTATAAAGCATAGCTGCATCTGAGGGGGAATGATCTCACTCCTAAAAGAACAGTCATAAGTTTGTGTGAGTGCTGAGCTGGTTTCCCTGCATCTCAGTGTAAGTGCTGATGCCCCGGCTCTGCACAGACTTTCAGACAGGCTCATGGTACCCAGCACGGAAAGGGATCTCAATGTGAGACCAGTCTCTTAGAAAAGAGAAGTCTATGAAAGTGAAAGTCTACTGAGGTAAAAATCAAGTATTCCTTCAGGGATATGATCCCTGCATGTGACAAACTTTGGAAAATGCACCAAAAATACCGGAATTCACTGTTATGACAGTTTTATGCTACTGCTTGGAAAAACAGCAAGCAACTCTAGAGTTGTGTGCTGAGCCCAAAGCAAGGCCAGGCCACGCTGAAACAGGCTGTGCTCAATGGACGCAAAGATGTTTGTCGCAAAACCTCATCACAAAAACTCTTATCCCTGTGTTCACATACCCGCTCAGCAGCAGCTCTCAAAATCTTATCTGTTTCATACTGTCCGAGTGCCATATTTAGCCTCTGATCTGAAAAATACAAAGTTTGAGAATCACAGCTACAACGTGGTGTCGCGGTCAGAGCGCAGAGGTCCGACCCACCTTCCAAAGGGAGAGAGGTTGAGGCCATTATCGATATAAACGTGATGCACAGGCAGAAATATGTTCAACAGCGTAGTGCTCTGAAGGCACACAATGTACCTCATGAAATTCTTCTATTTATCGCACTTATTTTAATGAAAATGGGACTTGAAGAGCCTACAAAGACTGTGTAATAATAATGAGTATTAATCAACGTTCATAATAACAAATTCTGTTTCTTTCATATTCCTTCTTTCAGAAATTTTAGAAGATCAAGTTTCTGCCTAGAAAACCCACAAACACATACATATCTTAATGATTCACAAGGTCCAAGTGCAACAAATCACACCGTGTTTCCAATTCAATTAGCTGGATGTTTGACAATTAACTTGTTGTTGGGAAATCAACCCTGCAGTTCTCAACAAGCTTTCAACAAACTTTGGTCAAGAGAGCTTCACTGGTAAATGGATCTGAGTACGTCCAGAAGAAATTCAGATAAGAATGAAGAAATTTGGTTTATCAGTGTATGCTTTTGCTGAAAGAACAAAAGCATAACGAGTACTGAGATTTCACACAGCTGAGCTGGGGGCATCAACTAAACTAAGGCATCACCCTTCCCTACTCATCTAACTTTGGCTGTTGGGACTTCAGAGACTACTTGTGCTACAATTGAAAGAACCTGCAGAAGGCTGCAAGGCGGGAATAACAGCTCTTTCCTCTCGTTCAGGGGGTGCTCTTGGATCTAACAAAAACAATATAACCAGCCAGTCAAAAGAGGTGATTATCCCGCTGTACTCAGCACTGCTGCGAACTCGAGTACTGTGTGCAGTGCTGGGCCTCACCGTTTAAGGCTGTGAAGGTTCTTGAATGTGTCCAGAGGAGAGCAACAAAGCTGGTGAAAGGGCTGGAAGGAATGCCATATAAGAAGTGGCTGAGGACTCTGGCCTTATCTAGTTTGGAGAAAAAAGGCTGAGAGGCAACCTCATCTCTCTGCAGCTTCCTAAGGAGGGAAGGTGGAGAGGGAGGTGCTGATCCTTTGTCCCTGACATCCAGTAGCAGGATGCCTGGAAATGGTTCAAAACTACTATGGGAAGTTTAGACCAGACATTAGGAAGCATTTCTTTACCAAGAGGATGGTCAAACGCTGGAACAGGCTTCCTAGAGAGGCGGTTGAAGCTCCAAGCATGTCAGTGTTTAAAAGACATTTGGATAATGCCCATAGTAACATGCTTTAACTTTTCATCAGTGCTCAACTGCTCAAGCAGTTGGACTAGGTGATTGTTGTAAGGATACTTCCAATGGAAATATTCTATTTTATCTTACAAGAATCTGAGTGACACCTTCATAACTGGAATGGGTAAAAAGGAAGAAAAACAAAGTCAGAAAGATAATGCATACATTTTAATTTAAAACAACTTCTTGCCTATTTTTCTTGATACGCTTCCCATGGTTCTTTTTCTGCTTCTAACCTTCCAAATGAGAATATAGGAAAGAGATAGGGGATAGAAAGGAGGTAACAGTAAAAGAACACCAAGGAACAGGAAGGGGAAGGTAGCTGCTCTCACCAGCCAAAGCCGTCTGCAAACAGGAGAGAACATAACGTGCAAAAGGGGACAAATCCTGAACGCCCCATACAGATGGGCTCACTTTCCGCAGGGAATCACTAAATACCTTCTGATAAAAGTTCTATGTGTTTAGCAGCTTATCACAAAGATATTTAATGAAATGGAGAAATTATTATTTGTACAGTTGGCTGCTGATACTTCAAAATGCATTCAGGTAAAATTAGATTTGCAACTGATCAGTGCCAGAGACTGGCATTTCATTCCTAGAACCTTCTTTACAGCTCCATAACTAACACAACAGATATTTATTCTACAGCATTAAATAGAACTCAGAGAACCTTTTTTAATGCATACTACACCGATTCAGCATTTTAGAACTTTGATTTCACATTCATCAAACAAGAGAAACATCAATACACGTATCAGACTTAGAGTAGGTCTTAAATAATTTAGTTCTCAGGTGGCATAGATTTGTCATTTAGCACCTTTCAAAATGTATGACTTTTTTAAAAAGAGAATTAAACTCCTTGGTAGAAAAAGCAACTCTTACCAGTGAGTTTAGGCAGAGCTGTATCTAGAGGTGAAATATTTACAAAATCAGAAGCTACACCCAGACAAATTATATACATATGAAAAAGCAAAATATAAATATTTGAAAATCTATGATTTGTTGATATCACTGTATAATAAATACTCATGTAAAGCTCAATAAAATATGGGCTTTTAAACCAGTATGAGTCTGTTGGCTCAGACAGAAGCTTTTCTGCTACTAAGGTCCGTGGAATCAAGAGCTGCTCTTTCACCTCTGGCCACCTAAAGCTGTTATACAAAGTTTAGTGCCAACTGAAATTTCGAGTTTAGCGTGATGCACAAGCCATAGCACCTTTCGCACTGTGGTCTCCTGCTACTACTCCCTGCCACACTATCAAGTTTTCTCACAACGCTAATTTAGTGACAGGGTCAGTCACTAAGACAACGTATCAACCCATTTCTTATGTATAGGAATGTAAATTTTGCAGAAGTAGTTTTTTGGCAGCATTTTGCTGTAAAGAAATTAAAATGTACTCTGATTCAGTCGTATTAAGCTTACTTAAAATTAGCAAAATTGTCACAAGACAAAATGAAAAATCCTTTGTTTAGCTTGTAAAGCAAGTTTTACGTGTAACTGGCAAGACAGGTCCTTTGCCTTTCACGGGTAAGCCCTGCACAGGAAATGCAGCAGTTTAACTAGAGAAAAGAAGCATTATCACCAAAACCTGCATGTTTTCGGCCGTTAACCTCACTAACAGCTTTCAATTACCAGCCTTCAGCTAACTGAAAAATAAGTTTTGATGCTGTTGCTCACGACAGCAAACCCTAGAAGAGCTACAGACCATGAGCGGTCACTGCTACAACCACAGTCGAAGGGGCTTCTGACCCTCGGGAGAAACGGACCGGAGCTCCCGAGCGGCAGCGCCCAGGCCTCGCTCCCCTGCTCCGTCCCGCCGGCAGCCCCGGGAGCGACCGCTCGCCTCACCTCCCCTCACCTGGCTCTCCCCGAGCGCCGCGCTCCGTGGCCGTGTTTCCAGCGCCCAGCTTCCCCGCCGCTGAGAGCCGTGTGTCACCCGGCCCCGGACAAGCCTGCCCGAACCCGGGCAAAAGCCGGTTGT
>VZZY01024573.1:0-11374 GCA_013400335.1 Eurystomus gularis | reverse complement strand
ACTAGCTACAGACCTCCAACTGGTCTCTGTGCCGCTGATCACAAGCCAGTTTTTGATCCATCTCACAGTCCTTTCATCCAACCCACACTTCCTGAGCTAGAGTTCTCTGTTCTAGAGTCAGACCTTTCAGTCTGCAAAGTCTGTAGTTTTGTGGGAAGGGATTTTCTAGAGAGTTGCATAAATAAGTTTCCACTCTGAGCTGTTTGGAAGCACCTACAGTGACTCAGCTCAGCCCTTTGGACACACGTGCTGTGCGAAGCTTTAACTCAGTTGGGTTTCTGGGATGTTAGCAATACAGTCTATTATTTACACCATCTTGATGATGCAAGTGATGCACTACTGTAGTGCTAAGATGGTGACAATTTTTTTCTAATTTGGCTTGTTTTTCTGTTTTCCACACAGGTTTACATGTGTAAAGTGTGTCAGAATGCATTTTGTGTGGAATGCGATTTGTTTATTCATGATTCTCTGCACTGCTGTCCTGGCTGCGTTCATGAGCACCCTGCTCCCATATCTGTGTGATATAATCTTTTTTTAGAAATTACCGCATCTGTGTCATACTTGCATAAATCGGCTTTGTTTATTCAGCCGCAGCCTTTCCTGAGGCACCTCAAAACAAGGAGGACCTAGATGATCATAGGATGAACAAAGATTTTGGTGCAAATGTTAATTTTAACCCTAATGATTTTATTACTGATAATATATTATTGAATTATCTGTATCTGAATATTGAATTATCTGTATCTCTGCTCTTATCTGAAAAGCTCTCACTTTTCCTGAATTTTATTCTAACATGTATATTTATAAATTTGAAAGTGATAAAATTGATTTTATATGATAATGTGGTGATTCATCTTTATTTTATTATTTGTTCAGAAAAGAAACCCTGAAAATACACTTTATATATTGATACTCAAAGGCTTGGTTCTGGTGGATGATGGCTTTCTACAGATCAAAATATTTTTGTAAGAATTAACCAAAGTTTTTGAGCAATTAGTTGGGGGACATTTCAAATATTGATTTCAAGTATTGTGGCTACTCACCTTGGCCTTCAGTCAGGCAACTCAGGTACAGCCATTACAGATGTGCTGAAAACACATTTTAGATTTTAATGGCGCCACTCAAAGCTAACGGAATTCTGTTACTGCTGTGTCTTTAGTTGTGTGATTGAAGTTTCACTTTCTTGTAGGAGTGTGAGGTTACTGAAAGGCAATGAACTTGCAACTGTGCAAGACCTGAATTTATACAAGCTACGGTTTGATGGTCACAGTGCTGAAAACAGGGATTCTGTTTTGATTCTGAGGCTAGAATGAATTGCCAGAACTGCGAGTCATTGTGGTGGAGGGAGAAGCAGGACCGTGTGTCCCCATTTGAACATTAAAGAATGGAAATCGAGACAAATGCAAGACAGCCTTTACAGTGTCTGTTCGAAGTCTGGTTGCAGTTTGAACTTGTGAAAATGTTACATGGGGCACCTCAGTAGGAGGAGGTTGCAATGGTGCCACATCTAAAGCAGTGCAGTACATCCTGTTTTCTGAAGTCGTCTTACGATGTTTGTAATGACGCCCAGAGTAACTCAGTTGCTGATGTACAGAATCATAGAATGGTTTGGGTTGGAAGAGACCTTAAAGATCATCTAGTTCCAACCCCCCTGCCATGGCAGGGACACCTCCCACTAAGATCAGGTTGCTCAAAGCCCCATCCAGCCTGGCCTTGAACACTTTCAGTGTTGGGGTATCCACAACTTCCCTGGGCAACCTGGGCCAGTGTCTCACCACCCTCAGACTGAAAAACTTCTTCCTTATGTCTGATCTAAATCTCACCTTCTCCAGTTTAAAGCCATTACCCCTCATCTCCCTATCTTTTCATGTGCACACCCTACTAGCTTTACTAATTTTGTGATGTCTAGCCTCAAGAATAGATAGTGGTAGAAATGAGGTTCAGGGTGAAATGTTTGTTATTTGGGTTTGGGTTCTATTCAGGTTTAAGTCCTTTATACCCTGTTGAATCATTTTGGATAACTCAGGGCCAGGTCATTTTTCACAACACCCCCCAAGCATCATCACAGATAAGGGTCTGTCAAGGCCATACAGAGCCGAGCTGAATGAACGCCTCCCTACATCTCGACTTTGTTCACCGAAACCTGTTCCATGGGTATCCGTGCAATGCTCACCACATAGAAGTAATACCTGTGACTTTACAGTTTTCACAGGCAGGTTTTCTTTTAGTGTCCTTTAACTATGAAAACTCTCAGTTGCTAACATAGCTCCTTCTGGGCTTTTTCTACTCTTTATGCCTGCAGACTGGCTAGAATGAAATAATTCTATTGTATTGGCAGAGAGATGACTCTTTCGGCATGTGTTTCATTCTGTGCTGAGTCAAGCTATCCCTGTAAACCCTTTGTCCTGTCAGGTGGTTGCAGTGCCTGTTACTGTAAGGGTGTTCTGAAAACTAGCAGAAAAAGGGCATAGCCATGGGTTTTGGTGTGCTCTAGTAGGCCATTCCCAGCCAAGGGAATGCACTAAGCACCTGGCTCTTTAGATATCCTGAAACTGGTGACAGCCTCTTGATACAATGTTTTCCGGTAACATTTTCATCTTCACATTCAGCGTTTCCTAATGGGAAAAAAGGTTTTGTCAGAACACTTTGAATATGTCTACTTGTTTTTGCTCTTCCTAGAGAGCAAAATAACATCCTTCTGTATCCTTGGATGTAGAAGCTGTGGTCATGTACCCCATTATCTGCTTGTGGTCTGAGTAATAATTTGGCTTGTGCTTTTCCACCCTTCTCACTGGATAGAAAGAGCTGTTCAAACTACGTCCTGAAAAGCTGCTGTCAGGGCAACACATCTCTGATGTGTACAGAGTTTCAGCTGGGGCCAAAGGTTGGAAAGGACTTCTAAGATCATCAACTCCATCCATCAACCCATCACTACCATGACCACTAGACCATGTCCTAAGTGCCACATCTACACGTTTTTTGAACACCTCTGGGGATGGTGACTCCACCACTTCCCTGGGCAGCCTGTTCCAATGCGGAATCACTCTTTCAGTAAAGAAATTTCTCCTAATAACCAGCCTAAACCTCCCCTGGCACATCTTATCACTAGTTACCTGGGAGAAAAGACCAACACCAACCTGTGGCCATCTGCCTTGTTGGCCTTCCCGTAAGTACTCCATGTTACCTTCACAGTCTTTGAGCTCTATACAATCAAAACACTCCCTAACATACAGAGGCACGCCACCCCCTCTCCTTCCCTGCCTATCCCTTCTGAAGAGCTTATACCCATCCGTTGCAGCACTCCAGTCCTGAGAGTCATCCCACCACGTTTCTGTGATGACAACTATGTCACAGCTATCCTGCTGCACAATGGCTTCCAGCTCCTCCTGTTTGGTGCCCATGCTGCGTGCATTGGTGTAGATCAGGGGTCCTCAAACTACGGCCCGCGGGCCAGATACGGCATTCTTTTTCCTGTCTTTTGTGCACTACTACAAATAAAATATGTGCAGTGTGCATAGGAATTCGTTCATTTTTTTCCAAACTATAGTCTGGCCTCCGACAGTGTCTGAGGGACAGTGAACCAGCCCCCTGTTTAAAAAGTTTGAGGACCCCTGGTGTAGATGCACTTGAGCTGGGATATCGAAGTCCCCTCCAACTTTAGCATGCTGCCCCTAGGCTCATCCCTAGTGAGCTTGTAAAGCCCTCCCAGTGAGCCCAGCCAGCTCATGAGCAGGAATCCTTTTCCCTCTTTGAGACAGCCAAACTCCACCTGGCTCTAGTACAGCTGGTGCCACGTAAACCACCCTATGATCAAAAAAAAAACCAAAACCCCAAAATCCTACCAGTGGCACCAGCCTCCAAGCCACGTGTTAATCAGTCAGGTGTGTTTTCCTGTTCCTTTCAGGGTTCTTCCCTGCTACCAAAGGGATTGAGGAAAATAGAACCTGTGCTCCCAATTCTTCAACCAGTCGCCTCAGTGCTCTGAAGGCCTTTTTGACAGCTTTTAGACTTCTGTCCATAACCTCATCACCACCAATCTGCATAACCAGTACCGGGTGATTATCAGAGGGCTGTTTCCCAGACCAGGAAGTTGCCTGGTGATGTCACTGGATGAAGGAGCAGCATCCCCAGCCGAGGCATTTAAAAGTATCTTGGCAATGGGTCTTGCTGCTTTTGAAAAACTGGTGAGACTGGAATAAAGTTTGAAAGTGTTAGGGTTTGGTTTGTTTGAATTCCCCCCCTTCCTTCTTGTATTATGAATTAAACACCTGCATTGCAAATATATATTGTATCATGTTTACTAGGATGAAGTATCTCAGTCTCTTCTACAGCAGGGTTAGGTTAATGTAAAAGCATCAAGGAATGAAACACAGGATTAACATAACTATAAACCTGACTTGCTCTGCAAATATGGTGATAGATTGTACCTAAGCGATATCTTCCAAAAAAAATAAATAGAAAACTCTGCTTAAACCTTATTTAAGATAAATTACTTCTAGTCAGTTGTTTTGCTTGCAAAAAACCCCAACCAAACAGTTACATGAATCCCATGTGAAATAAGTATCATAAAACCCTTTATGGTCAGGACTGCACTGGAAATAATATTGGATGCTGGATTTTACTAGTGTTAAAAACTGGTGATGATCACTTTTTGTACGGTGATGCCAGACGTAACAGAGGACTAGCTGATGGAGGCAGATGGCAGTTGTGCCTCTTCAGCAATGACCAGTTGCTGAACAGCTGATTTCAAAGCACCTTAGGGGAAGCTAGTTAAGATTATGTCTTTCTCTTTTTGCTCAATTACTTGTGGGAAAACTGGTTTCCTGACACTTGAACACAGCTGGAAAAGGAACTGAGTGTATCAGAGTCCAGGCCTGTATTTGGCTAGTTCCCCTGAAAAGCAAGCCACCAAGTTACCGCCTAGTTCTGTAGCTGCAGCCTCTGTTCTACACGAGTTACGACTTTTAAGGGCTGAAATCTAAGTCCATACTTAGCATTACCTTTCCCTGGGCTGCTTTTTTCAATTTGCTTTTAGTAGTGGCAAACGGAAAAAGGCCACACAGCAAAACTTCCTGCTGTATTTCAGCCATTCATCCAACAAACAGGTGTCTGCAGAAGCTGAAAAACCCCCCCAAACCAAACCACACACCTAAGTTCAAAGTTTGATAAGTATAACTTAATATTAACAAGGCTTTGAAACAAAAAAATTAGCCTTTCTGAATCCAGCTCGCACATTCAGGATTCTGTCCAGAGCCACCGGACACCTCTTTCAGTATGATGGTGTGCTCTAGGCCATTGCCACCAGTGGCCATGGCAACATCGGCTGCTGCCATCGCTGCTTCCTACAAGAGCATGCTGGAATTGCTAGTCGTGGTGTGGTTATTCAGATAAAAAGTCCAAGGAACAAAAGAGAGGTTAAAATGAGAGAGAAATGAAAGCTATCATGTGAGGTTAAAGGCTTAAGTCTTACCACATGGGAAAAAAAAACAACTCAACATCATTACGGGGGAAGAAAAAAATACTTTATTGCCACAGTTTTTTCTAAATAATTTTATATTGGGTCTTTAAGAAATACTTTATTTCAATGCATATGTAATTACTAGTTTCAAGTTACTTATTTACTTATCAGGGACAGCTCAATATTAAGAAAAGATTAATAGTCTTAACAAAATTCAGATGACGACCATCAACCAACCACTGTGCAGAAATGACAAGCAACTCAGTGGGAAAGATCTGGAACTGGCTTTAAAAAAAAAAAAGAAGAAAATTAGTATATCAGAGATTTTTGTTTCTAAATAAACAAGAATTACTCAACTGCACAGAAATTACATATTGTCACAGAAAATCAGAAAAACAAGTCCCCAGGAGAATATAGTTTTGTTCTGTAAGGAACTGAATAATATGCTGGACAATTCTAAACAAAGAATTTCAGATAAAACCACAAGTACTGAAGTAATGAGAACAGAACTGCTCAACAATATCAAACGGAAATGTTATCCTGTCCTGAAAACAAAGTTTAGCTACACATCCTGCTGTCCCGTCTGTAAACAGCAGCAGTTGCTTCTGAAGATGTGTACACAGGTAACAACACTGCAGCTCACAACCTTTTATTTTCAAAACAGCCCGTAAACAAATAATGTAACTCTTGATAAATCAAGCAAGGTCCACCGTTAATCCCCATGTAGAGAGATGCTGCAGTTAAACCTCTCAGAGCAATAGAACACCTCCCTTAATTCCAGCTAAGAAAACACTGTTCCATGGCTGCTAAGGAAAGAATGGATTAATAGTGGCAGAAGTAGTCTTGGTAGGAGCGGGTGGAAGACCTGAAGCTCACAGTTTTTGCACAGAGTTCAGAACTTGTTGAGAGCTTGTAAAACAAATGGTGGTAGTTTCAGAGAGATCTGTAAGCCAACACCGTATCTTCAATTAGCACAAAACAGTGGCACTTACAGTCCTTTAGGAAAATGTTGGTTATCCAGTTAATCTGCATACACTCCTCTCAACAGTGTTGCTTCCAGTTGAGCGTCCTGCAAAGCCTACAGGAAACAGTTTTGTAAAATCTTGTTTTAATCAACATGGGAATAAAAGCTTCTGTTGCAGAACAAACAATATTTTTGGACAATTTTTCCTTTATAAATTAGGAACAGCTTTTAACTCTTTTAGGACAAAAAAGCCAAACTACATGTCTTCTTTATAATTAGTGGCTCTACATAATCATTTCAAATACGTATTTCTTGTTCAATTAAAAGTAAATTAAAGCAATCCACAATTAGATATAATATGAAGCAAGAAATTCCCAAACTAGTCTTTTGAAGACACCCTATGGCACCGAATCCCCCTTTCCTAACTTTTGCAATGCAAAGAGTTTAATTTCTCCCGCAATTTTCTTCCTTTGTAAGTGCATGATTGATTTTTCCACATCACATATTTTTCACAGCTACACTGACAGCTCCCGCTGGACCTTCACAATCAGCTGAAACAATTACTGATGTATAGTCTCTGCAAAAATGCCAAACCTGATCCTAAATGTGACACTATCGCTCACACTCAAAGACAACGTACGAGAGACTGCTAGATAATACACATGTTCAGATTTACTCCACCGGTGTGCAAAGACAGAACTGGCTGTTTCAGAATGGCTATAAAACACTGGCTATAAGAGTACTTAAATGGGACCCCTTCGGTGGAAAAAAGAACTAAACCAGCAATGACTACACAAATATGTTGGCTCTCGTGACTCCTACTCAAGGACAAGAATACTTACACAATACAAAATAACCTTAAATTTAGCAACCATAAATTAGAATAAGGGATCTAAAAAGTAGCCCTCCCTGTCTAACTTCTTGCTGAAAACAGCAGCAGCAAGACAAAAGCAAAATTACAAAGACACTTCATTATAAAAGCAGCACGTACCAGATAATACCCAGTATGATAACCACTCATGTACCAGGCTGTCAGCATGCTCCCCAGTGCATCGTCTTCCTCAGCAAAGTCTGGCATCCGGGGTGGTAAAGGAGTCGACTAAGAAGGCACAAAGGAAATGTCCATGTTGCAATAGGGTATATCTCAGGTTAGATAGCAATCAAAACATAAAACTGAGAAATAGGAACGGAATCTCAATGCACTCTCTAAAAAAAAGAGTCAAATAAGGTGGTATTTTCTGAAAGCACATCATTTCCAAAGCCCATGAGCCATGTAGCTTGACTCTACACAACAAGTTTTATGAGGAGGAAAATACTTATCTGCATCACTGAAATGCTGTTAATCAAAAGTAAGGTCTAGTTTCTTCAAATTTTTCTCTTGATACTCTTACTAAAAGCTTCACTGTACAAAAAAGAGTGCAAACCAGACCTTGTGCATTAGATTCTTGTAATATTTGTAATGGAATGAATTGTCAAATACCTGGAAAATACAGACTCCAACACAGAAATGTGTTCGAAAAAACACAGGTGGTGAGCCCATTCAGTTAGAAAATTTCTGATCACCAATACCCATCCCTGATACTTTCTTCCTCCCGCTCCT
Organism: Eurystomus gularis; assembly: GCA_013400335.1. NCBI lineage: Eukaryota > Metazoa > Chordata > Aves > Coraciiformes > Coraciidae > Eurystomus > Eurystomus gularis. The sequence goes on along the minus strand of VZZY01024573.1, from coordinate 3,352 downwards.
GTCACTTCCCACTGGTCCTGCTACAAAGGACGAGGGCCAGCAAGATAAATGTGATGGACTTTGGGATCAACTGCACCCTCAGAAAGTTTGCAGTTGACACCAAAATCAGCAGAAGTGTCAATCTGCTCAAGGGTAGGAAGGTCCTGCAGAGGGATCCAGACAGGCTGGATCAACAGGCCAAGGTCAGTTGCACGAGGTTTAACAAAGCCAAGTGTCGGGTCATGCACTTGGCCCACAACAACCCCATGCAAAGCTATAGACTTGGGGAGGAGTGGCTGGAAAGCTGCCTGGCAGAAAAGGATCTGGGGGTGTTGGTTGACAGCCAGCTGAACATGAGCCAGCAGTGTGCCCAGGTGACCAAGAAGGCCAATGGCATCCTGGCCTGTATCAGAAACGGTGTGACCAGCAGGAGTAGGGAGGTGATTGTGCCCCTGTACTCAGTGCTGGTGAGGCCACAGCTTGAGTACTGTGCCCAGTTTTGGGCACCGCAGCATAAAAGAGACACTGAGGTGCTGAAGTGGGTCCAGAGAAGGGCAACAGTGTTGGTGAGCGGTCTGGAGAACACGTCTGGAGTGCCTGAGGGAACCAGCATTCTTTAGCTTAGAGAAGAGAAGGTTGAGGGGAGACCTTCTCGTTCTCTGCAGCTACCTGAAAAGAGGCTGTAGAGAAGTGGGTGCTGGCCTCTTTTCCCAAGTAACAAGCAATAGGACAAGAGGAAATGGCCTCAAGTTGCGCCAGGGGAGGTTTAGATTGGATATTAGGAGAAATTTCTTCACTGAAAGAGCGGTTAGGCATTGGAACAGGCTGCCCAGGGAAATGATGGAGTCACCATCCCTGGAGGTGTTCAAAAAACCTGTAGACATGGCACTTCAGGAAATGGTTTAGTGGTCATGGTATTGTTGGGTTGATGGATGGCCTTAGAGGTCTTTTACAACCCTAATGATTCTATGGTCCAGGCTACATTGAAAAAAGTGAACAGTGCAAATTAAGAAGAAATTTCAGGCATCAGTATTTTATCTAAGGGTATTATCTGAAGCAGTTCACATACCTTAAACTAGAGACAACACATCCCAGCAATTTAATGAAACTGCAATAACAACACACAGTACCTATTTTTCTGGAGCATTCCATGACTGGAAAAGTAAAACTCACATTACACGTGTCACTGGGGTAAATGGTGATGAAGCAGGGTTCTAGGTAATACAAGCATTTTTAGGAGTTTTTTGTGAACAGAAGCCAGCAGTTACACTCTCACATGATGGAGGATAATATTGCCCACAGAAACAGGCAATGCCTCTGCTCCTGTGCGGCTAGAGGCACACGCTGACTAAACTCCATCATGCCTGTGAAGGTCTTTAAAATGAGCTTAGATACAAATCCACTGATATGAAAGAAAAAAAAGATAAAAGAAAACCTTATAAAGAAATCCTGCACAAGGAGTAATATTTAGAAAACAAAAAAGATAAAATATAAAAATATTTAGTGCATTCCACTGCACTACTATTTAGACTCCTATACAACAGGAAAACTGAAGAGTGTATCAATACCCCAGCCCTCATAACTCAACAGAGAAGCCACAGCTGAGAGCTTCTACATCTGGACATCACTTTTGCTGCTTTCAATATCCTCCATAGTGAAAAAAATATCAACTGGCTAGAAAAAGCAGTTTTAAAAGCCACTTTTCAGTTACAAGGCAATTGCAAAGCAATTGTTAGCTGAGGAGAAGGCTTTCCTCACCAGACAGCGGCACTACAAAAGGGCTACGCTGTGGCTAGATGATTATAAAATGACATACCAATGGGTTCTAACATGCCTATCTGCACATCCATTTTCAGAATGCTGTTACTTGATTTCTAGAAAATGATAAATATCCTTCTATTGCCTCAGCATTTATAACAGTATCAGGCTTAACAGTGGCATATGAATTATTTTAGATAAGGCTGAGTTTACCGTTTGCAGGCCTCGGGGTCCTGGTAGTCTTGAAAAACAGAGGTACTGAAGGAAGGATCTTGCTTTTGTGCTGTTGTTTTTGCTTTGAGATGACTCAGAAGGACTTTCACTTCCACTTGTTGAATACTGAATCTTATTTTCAGACTAGAAGACCAAGACATTAATGACATATACTAAACAGTTTACGGAAAGCAGTTTCAGTGTAAAAAAGCCTGCAAAGTCCCATCCACATTCTTCCCTCCCTTGAGCTCTCCCAGTCCTACTCAGAAAAGATCTTACAACCTCATAATTTCATCTGCTCACCATTTTAGCTGCATTACCTTTCACCCGTGAATTTCTTGTTGACCTCTCCTTTTCTTCCATGCTGAGTTCAAGAATTAATGTGACACTTTCATGCCCTCCACCAGCTTGTGTCCACTCACAATGGAATCAGTTATCAATTCTCATTTCGAACACCACAGTGGTACCAGAAATACTGGAAGAGCTGATATTCCCTACTTCCCCTTTCTTTTTCAGATGAATGAAAAAGTGTTCCCTTACCTCCTCAAAGGTGGACGTCCAATTTACACCTTCAACATCGGTTACAGGAATTAGATCAGACAGGTTCCGCACCTCCCGGTTTCCATATCCTAGGTAAGTGATCACACAAGTGCCTCTATTCTGGTTGATGGTGGCAATAGTAGCAGGGTACAAATTGCCATCTACAGACCAAACAACGTAACACATGTCACCAACCTCCCACTGCAAGAGAAGCAAAAGAAGCAAATAAACACCTGCATTGATGACCAGACACAAACATGCCTTTTTCTAAACTACTTTTTGTCCCAACCATGGAAAAGATGTCTCCCACACAGAATGTTTTTCCTTTGTATTTAGTGAAACCACTCAACATAACATATAAACAAGTCTTTAAACACCATTCTCCCCCCACCCCAGCATGTTATTCTCCAGGTGACAAAAAAGCTACTTTTGAGTACCACTGAGAAGCACATCATGCAGTACAAGTGCTGCTATCACTTACAGGATAGGTGACCCGCTTTATCGGTGCTCTGCTGTTCTGCTTTCCTTGTTTGTTCCTTTTATGTCTCCTCCTCATCGTCGGGGGCTGCTCCTGCTTGTTCGAAGGCTCCGAGCCCTCGCTGTTCTTTAAAGCATTCTTCAGGAAAAGAAAGGAGGAAAGCAATAAAGGTCAATGCAGCACCCTCAGCCCAGGCTCCCTGACACCCAGGACATGCCCCTTACCTTGAAGGAGGCCACTGCTTTGTCGTATGCCTTGATAAGGGCTGTATCGTCCCACACATCAGAGTCATCACTCTGTGGAAGCCACAGATCTTTTCAATGCCGTTCTGCTGCCGGCCCCGCACTCCCCCGCTGCCCCGCTCCCGGCCGCACTCCCCCGCTC
>VZZY01024572.1:0-183608 GCA_013400335.1 Eurystomus gularis | reverse complement strand
TGGGGAGGGGGCTGCCCCCCGAGCTGCCGGCCGGCGGGGTCTCCGGTTCGCGGGGTGGCTTTGGGGGGGGCAGCGCCCGTTAGAGCGGTTCGGCAGCCTGGGGAGGGGGTCGGGTTTTTTTTTACTGCGTTGTCAGGCGGCCGTAACTTACTTGTTTGACAGTTTCGGTGGCTGAAGAGGCAGCGTGGATCAAGCCGGCTCCCGGTGAAAGGCTTTTTTTGTGTGTGTTTTCTTGGCAAGATTTGTTTCCTAACGTAAAACTGCTGACAGAATGCACATTGCCAGACAATAGTGATTACATTTTAATTAGCCAGGGTGAAATAAGCTGCAAATTACTCACTTAGGACTTGATAACTGGCTGTTTTTTTCCTAATCGGTTGAAAATCTCGGAGTTTTAACCCCAACCTGCTAAAGCACACGGTAATTTATCTAAATTACTAGGGCTTAAACTCCTGCTAGACCTGAAACGACCGTAATGTTTGGAAGATAAAGTGCTCTCGTTTATAAAAGTTAAGCTTTCCATTGTCTTTTAATGAGGGAAAGGAGGAGAGTTTTAGAGTTCAGCAGGCATCCAGTGCCATAGGAGCCTGATAATACACTGGACGGGCAGCTCTGAGCCGTATTGGCTCCTTATATCCATAAGGGCTAGAGGACACGATGGTCCTTTCATCCCCTTCTCTTCTTCCTCCTTCTAACCTTCCCCCCCCGCCCCGGCTTTTTCATCTCAAGTGGTAGCAATTTCTGAAGTTCTTTTCATTTCAGAGATGCCCACTTATCTTGTAATCTGATTCAACCTTTGAAGCGAACTAAACACTAGCTCATCCCAGTTGGAGCAGGAAGAAACTCTAGTGTCTCCCAGTTAGGACAAGAACTGAAAGAAGACTGATCCAGTCGTTTCCCTGCCCTGCTTTAGACACAGCCTCAGTGGTGGGGGTCAGGGAGCCAGCAGCTGGCTGCTTCGTGGAGTTGGCCTCCTTGATGCTTTAGAAAGACTTCATTTCACATAGTTCTTGGTGCTAAGACTACATCGCTAACAGCCTTCTAGAGGGAATGAGGCAGTATGAAGAGGAAATCAGGACTAATTCTATAGTTACAGGCTCCCTTGTTTGAATGCCAACTGGTATTTTTCAAATTTCTGAAATGCTCACAAGAGACTTTCATTCATTTTCCTCTACAGACTATTTTCACCCATTTTTCTTTACCATCCCTATTTGTGAAAGGGTCGAGAGAGGTTTTTTTTGGTTTTTTTTTTTTTCGTAAATCTATTTGAGAATCACTCCTAAGCCTATTTTAAAGGTGAATTCTCAGTAGGGAATTATTTTAACCGATGCACAGGTCAAGTAATTTACTTTTTTCTTTTCCGTGTAGACTACTGATGTGGGCTAAAAGAAGAATTTGTCACCTGAATCAGAAGTCTGTGATCTTCAGAACGCCTGTTGGAGAGGCACAGATGCCTGCTCTTTGCTATAAAATGCCCCTGGCCGGGGGATTTTCCATTTTGGGGAGTGTTGGGGAATTCTAGGTAGAGGCTACATCAAAGGACATTTGGGTTTATAATATGAGAGTTATCGCACCGCAAGGGTCTTACAGCCCAATGAAATATATATGTTTTATATCCATCTGTGGCCTGTCTACAAGACAGGAAGTTTCACACAGAATGTGCTGGCACAAAGTCCTTTCATAAAAAAGCAAATAAAGAATGTAAGCAGGATCATAGTGGTTTCTTCTTTTATATAATTACATATCCACAGTAGAGAATGATGTTTAATCAATAATGGGCTCCAACATATTTTTTCTGTCTTCCTGGAGTGTGTGTGGCATTTAGCTTGCTTTGGACTTTTGCAGATGAGAGAAAGCATTTTCATCCCAACTGTGGAACTTGGGCCACTGAACAGCACTGAATGAAGCATTCATTGACCTGTGGTCAGAAAGAGCAGGGCAAGGAGAACACATCTCTCTAGCCTAATGCTTAGAGTGCTCACTTTTAGCTATTTTGGGTGTTGAGATGGGGGTTTTACAATGATTGTTGTGTAGCAGGTATGAGGGAGTAATTGGAGCCTTCACTGGAAACTGTCAGTGCCTCATGGTCACTGCATTGGCAAGTAGACCAGGGTTTCTACTGCAGTGCTTTGTTCCTGGCAAAATTCTCTGTAGAACACTTGAACAGGGGAGGACGGTTAGAGTGTTCTTCCAGCAACCAAGAGCATGACAGCCAAGCGGGCTGCCTACAAGGAAGAAGACATAGTTTAAGGAGAACACATCTTGGATCATAATCAGTGTTGTACCCATTTGGCTGTTGCTTGAAAGAACATGTTTTTGTGTTAGTAAGCTCCCCTTAAAAGATGGGAAGGGCAATTCCTTCTCTAGTTTGGAATGAAAGGAAAGGCTAAGGTGCCTCGCTCCACAAGAAATGGCAAGGTTGCTAATCCTGTGTGGAAGAAGGCAAGCTGTTTTAGGGACTGAGATTGTAAAGAAGAGTGATGTCATTGCATGCATTCTTTCCATCAACATTTTCTTACTAAGGCAGTTCCCCTCTCAGTGTTCCAGCTGATGTACAGAAGAATGTTAGGGATTTTACTTTGATGTATCCAAAGTTTATTTGTGAATCCAGTTATATAATAACCTAGTACAGTAGATAAAACCCTCTGGAAGATGAGGTCACAGTTATTGCACAAAGTTTTGTATTCCTGAAAAGGGTATGGTTATAAATAGGGACCTTGTATAGCTGGCTGGGAAAGATGCTTGAATACTCAGATTAGCGTAGCCCAGGCTTTTCTGTGTAACCTGCCTGTTTTAGTGGAGTGAGGCTAAATTCCTTGCATTGCTGCCTATGGGTGTAGCCTTCCCCACCTGTGCTATTAGTTGTGGATGAACTTCCATTTTGGGGGAGCCGGCACGGTAGTGACTTTTGCACGGCAGTTCTGTTTTCGAGTTGTGTGAAAACATGGTTTGGATTTTAACCTCCACTGCCAACCCTCTGAGCCATGTTTAGAAAACAACGTGATGAAAAATTTTCTTTGTGAGTAAGAGCTTGAACATTGGTGTTAAACACATAGGCTAAAGGTACAGAATAAAAATGTTATGGAAAGTAACCAGTGTTTGCTTGGGCCCATGAACTCATGGCTCTTCTTCCTTAGTTGCCATCTGTTACAGACCTCTAAAGTGTCTTCCTGCTTAACATGTGAAACTTGACAAGTTAGCTAAGATACAGGAGGTGTCAATCTTGTTTACTAGGTCAGAAGCTGAAAGGGTGGTAGAACATGCCATAGGATAGAAGAACGGGAGCAGCAAGAATGTGGGGTAGTTGCTGGTCAAACTGGCTGTGTTTGCGGTATGGAGTCACAGGGACAGAGAGAGGCTAGAGCCACATGCTCATGGAGTGACAGAGTAATTGAGGCAGGACAACACCTTTTGGCAACCTGTTCTAGTGTTCAACCACCCTTACAGGAAGAAAAAAAGTTTTCTTATGTTCAGATGGAATTTCCTGTGTTTCAGTTTTTGCCATTGCCTCTTGTCCTGTTATTGGGCACCACCAAAAAGAGTCAGGCTCTGTCTTCTTTACTCCCTCCTGCCAGATATTTACAAACATTGATGAGAACCCCTTGAACCTTTTCTATTCCAGGCTAAACAGTCCCAGTTCTCTTGGCCTCTTCTGATGTGAGAAATATTTCAATCCCTTTTCTGGTCTCGCTTGACTAAGTCTGTGTCTCTCTGTGTAATAGGAAGCCCAACACTGGACCTAGCACTCCAGATATGAAGGAGTTTCTAGAACAGAGAATAGAAGTAGTTGCATTTTAAAGATGGAAAGCCTGCTAAATATGTGTACTAATTTCTAAATTTGTTTTCATTTTTTACATTTTCTTACGTTAGTTTATATATGACTATTTCTGACTGTCACTGCATTAAAAACAAAATGCTAATGCTAGATCAGATCTTTTTTTTTTTTTTTCCTGTATTTTCAGGTATTGGTACATCTCACCGTGTTTTTAATATTTTTTGGGAGTAGTCTTCAGTAGTAAATTGAATCTTAACAAATCCATTTCTTTATTCTTGAGAGGACAGTCCAGGTACATTGAGATGTACATGTGTAGTGGGATGCAGAATTGTGATTGCTGCTTGAATAGGTTCATGAGTGATTGTTTAAACTACTTGAGGTGGGTACTGTTTACAAACATACCAGCTTCAGTGTGGATGAACTTGGCCACACAGGGATTGTGTATTCATACCTAAACTAACTTGAGTAGTGGATGAGTTACAGTTGAAACTTTTGAGTGGTAAGCCAATTTCATGATATATGAAGGGAAATTGAGAGATTTCCTCTTGTAAGTGTGGTTTAATATAAATCTAATAGTAATGTAGTAAGAATTAGTACTTGGGACTTAGTACTAAGCTAGGTCAGCTAAGGGTAACTCAAAATTGGTTTTAGAAGGAAGGAAAAATACTGTTTTAAGCTAATAGATCTATATGTTGCATAGTGTTTAATAGCTGTAAGAGGGAAAATTAAGGCCTTAAAATTTAGTTACATTGAATGACTGATAACTGTATGATCATAGAATCACAGAATGGTTTGAGTTGGAAGGGACCTTAAAGACCATCTAGTTCCACCTCCGCTGCCGTGGGCAGGGACACCTTCCACTAGACCACGTTGCTCAAACCCCCATCCATCCTGGCCTTGAACACATCTGGTGTAGGGGCATCTACTACCTCCCCAGGCAACCTGTTCCAGTGACTCACCACCCTCAGAATGAAAAACTTCTTCCTGATTTCTAATGTAGGTAGGTGATAGGATGTTGTTTTCACTGTTACAGATACCTGTCAGGACAATTGAAGTTCTTTAGGAAAAACAAGCAATTCTTTAAAATAAATAATAAAAGGTTCTCAGATTTTGTATCTACAGGCAAACAGTGTGCAAGTGATTACCTCTAGATACCCAATACCAGATTTTACCTACAAGTCAGGCAGCTAGTTGTCTAAATGCCAGCACTTCTACCTTCCAGTTGCTTGTAATTCCAATGTGACTGCACCTGCAAAAATCTGAAATTGATTCCAGATGGGAAAGTGGTAGGCCAGCCTGAAAGTCTAGGGTTCATGTGCCTCTTTGTGCTCTGCTGTAGAAAAGATGGAGGTCATGAAGAAACCATTTATTGTAACTGTCTTCAGTAATCCTGAAACAGTAAATTAACTTTCATGGAATCTTTTGGAAAGATATGTAGTACTTCTGTAATGAGATGTAGTTGATATGTTGTGTGTTATTCCTGGAATATTTCAGTTCCAAGGGATAGGCTACCCAGGCACCAAGTTTGCTTTATGTCTTTAGGGACATGTTCACAATCTTTTCTACATGTTACTACTTTGGAATTGTGTGCCATTTGCTTGTCTTGCTATTTCAGTACTCATCTCCTTCCCAATAGTCCTTGTGTTAAATATTTCTGACTTTCATATGTCTCATAAAGCACACCACTGTTAATTTCTTTCCACAGAGAAATTGAAACATTTGTCATTACTTTATGATTTTCTCAAAACTTGTTAAAATTCCCAATCATTATTCAGTCTTTACTGTTCATATGGTGTATGATACGGATAATTATACTGGCATTTGGTGTGTTCTTATTATTGAGATCTACTGTCATAAACAAGAGGTGCACAGATCTTCTAACATGATCTTGATTTCAGTGGGAGTTATGTTCACTTTCTTAGAAGCAAACACAAATCTCTTTGGCATCAGTGAAGGCTTGCACAGTTGATACGGGTGCAGGAGTTACAATGCCATTTTTTTCTAGCAATTTTAGTTACTCAAATTTAGGACCTTAACATTGACCATTGCTTTCCAAAATTAAAGCATTTGACTGTTCCTCAAGTGTAAGTTTTAAATACAAATCAAATGAACTGTATGAAAATGTAGGCAAATGGTGAGCAATTGTATTGAACAATAAGACTTGCCAAGATGATTTTCTTGCATTTTACTTGTGGATGCTTACACATTAGAAAAAAATTCTTTGTGCTATCTTACTTGTGTTCATAAAACTAAAATTGCTGTTTGTTGGGTAAATGTGCCTGATACTAAATGCAATAAAACCAATAGGAATTTTACTAATGTATTTTGAGGCAGATGTTTTATGTGTAGAAAATATTGGCAAAGTATAGTTTTAATGTTGCAGGAGTGTGTTGGGGAGGGGAAGGAGATGGACTTTTGAAAAGCATTAGAAAACTTTTGAAAGAAAACCACTGGGAGTTCTAAAATGTAAATCCTTTTTCCATTTGAACATATATCCACTTACTACAGAGTGAAAGGTTACAAGCTAGGTAGTGTTCATATTAAAATTATTATTGAAACATTTTTCATTGTCTGCATATGGGTTGTGTCTGTAATTAACGAGTGCTCTGAATCGTATTTAAATGTGTTTGTTTTAGTGAGTGTCCTAGTAGGATAAAAACAGCAATACATTTCTGAGACAGCTTGAAAACCAGGCTGATTTCCCAGATGCTGAGCATTTGTCATTTTGCAAAGGGCAAACTTCTTAAGACTGAGTGCTGAATTTATGTGTGTCTACAAATGGAGATTATTATTCACAAGCTTGTCTGCATCTCCACTGGCTATTCTGTGTGAATTTTTGCTTTCTGTGATTATCTGGATTTGAGTACATATCCAGCTTCTGTAAACAGAAAAGAAAGTGCTGTTATTGAACATCCATATTTTTAAAGATCAAAAATGCAATTAGTGACCAAGTATCAGGAACGTGATACAGAAGAAAGACATATTCCTACAGATATTAAGTAGTCATTGCCTAGTAAATGTAAACATTACACCAAAAAAGCATTTGCTTAGGAGTTTACACCAAGAATCTTAATTTTTGACCTTTCCCACAGCTAATCCTTATAAGGCTTTATAGCTCAAAAACCTTTGAAGTCCATGAAAAGCCTTCTGTTGATTTCAGCTGGATCAGGTCCATGTATGAATACTAGGTCCATGCAGTCTTTGTCAACAAAGAAGGAGTGCAGTGAACTTGGTATCCCAACTCTAGTTGTATCCCTTTTTTTGTCTTTTAATGTCCATGAGATCACAGGACACAAAGATGGAGAACTGGAGGTGTTGAAAGGTAAGCGGACCCTTTAAACTTGAAAAGTAGAGTACTGTTCCTTTCATCTCTGATTAAAAAGAATTACACATTCATTTCCATTCACTGAAAAGAATATAAAATATTTCCAGATTTGGGGAACAACACCAGCCCAAAGTTTTTATCAAATTTTCACTGAGCTCTGTGAATCGTATTTTCACCAATGTATCTCTAGACTGTCAAATAAGTATAATGTTGAAGTTGTGTAAAAATACAATNTGGTTTTTTTGTGGTCTCTGTGTTACCTTACCTTCCTTTAACACGAAAGTGACTTGACTCATCCCTGCAAAGGAGCTGACTCCTCTGGTGAGCAGCTGAGATTCCTGAGGAAGGCATGGCTCTAGAACTTGCAGGAGAAGCAAAAGAAGAGAGAGAGGATCTCAGAAGGGAGGAAGCTGGACATGAGTGACCTTCGGTAGGCACCAAACCCTGGGAAGAGAAATTGTCTAGGAGTAGAGAGGACTGTAGATTTTACTGACACAATTAACTAAAACTGAGGCTGGAAACAGAACAGACACAGTGGGTGTAGGAAGAGTTGTTTGGTAAACATTTTTTATTTCTGTTCTTCCTCAGCTATGTGAAGTTTTACTTGGTTTAAAAAGATTAAATTTTCTTGTTTGTAGTTTAGTAAAAATGTGGTTTGAAAATCCTTTTGTCTTCACTGGAAAGTCCAGTTACAAATAAAACCTCCAAGAAAATTCACCACAAAGTTCTAGATAATTTGTTGTCCTGTCATATGTACCAATGCAGGCAAATAAACATTGTGTTTCTTCTGGACCAGAGGTGCTCAAGTGTGCGACCTGTCCAGATAATGCTGCTGACCTGTGATGGCTTCCTTTCAGCTTGTTTTCATTAATTTCTTTCCTGAAGTTAATCTGGGAGTCTGGAGGCAGTTTATGTGTTGACTGTGTCCTGGTGATGGCGGCTTGCTCCTCGTTTCTGTCTTTCCTAAAGACGTCTGATGGATTGTGAGAAAAGAGGGATAAAGAAACAGGCTACTTTGGCTTTCTGAAAAATTCTTGCTCTCCAAACATTATGAACTCACTCTCTTGAGAGTTTTCAACCAGAAATATCTTCTGGTGATGGCAGCCTGCTCTCTTGAGTCAATACTGTGATTTACTTACATATATTCTGAATTAAGTAGTAATCCAAATTCTTCAGAAGAAGCTTTGAATTGTCTAATGCATGTGTTCTGTGCATTTTCAGAAGTGCTGGATTTAATGTGTTGCACATATATAGTAAAGTTTGGTCATGTGACAAGAGCTGTACATATGGTTTTTTCCTGTACAGTCGAGAAAGTGAAGTTGCCTCCTCGGGCAGTGTGTTGGGCACTGTCTACTACAAGGATGTTGTCTTTCAAGTCAGAAGTTTGACAAACTGCTGCCACTGTGATTTCTCAAGTGATCACAACTCAAACTGTAAACCTAGCCAAGGTAGTGAAGACTTTGTTTTTTTCTACCTGTGAGGGTTGCAGTCCAGCTGCCATGGATCTTGTAATAAGGTATGTGGGAAATAATAAGATTGCTGCAGAATAAATATCTTCTGTGCAGACAGTCAAGATTGAGGTTAATGATGAAGATTGGGTGAGAATCATGTGCTCGCTTAATCCAGTGCAAACATAGTTCGACCTTTCTTGCCATGTTTATAAGAATTTATAAGCGTAGTTCTGTTTTTCTTTTTTACGGATTACTCTAGGGGAGTTATCTTCACATTAACTTATATTAGAAAAGAGAACTCAAGTACACTGTTCATATGCATGAACATAGTTTCTCATTTCAGGATTTAGGCCATAGATCTGGGGCTATACATCATCTGTGGTTAATTTATAATGCTTTTTAACTGTTAATGATTTCTTTGTACTACTGGAACATTCCAGTCAGGCCTCAGGGCATTTTTGGACCTAGACACTATACATTCATTTCTTAACCTCACTTGCTGGAAGACTTTGGGTTTTGTTGGAATTTAGTACATGGATGAACAGGTATGTGAGGCAGGAAATAGTTGAACACTGAGGAAGAGGTGATAATAGTAATAATAATAATGATAATGTGTCCTAATACCGTGACTGTTGGTCAATTTTTTTTTTTAAATTTGTCCCTACATAGAAACTAATTCAACAGGGCGGCATTGTTTTTTTCCAGTTATATGATGGTTATAGCTCCTTTGAAAACAATGAAATTACATTGCTGTGTAACTACAACTGGACAATAATGAATCACGTCATTACCTGACCCCATTTTTCTTAGTCACAAAGAATGTATAATATGTTGATGTTTGTTTCATATCTAGCAATTTTGGTAAGGGAACTGGAGCTGGGAGAGTTTGAGGCTTTCTGCTGTTTTGAGATTTCTTTCTATGCAACTATGAACTGAGAGGTTGTGAATTAGCCAAGTGTTAGTCTTGATCTGCAGTAGATGGAAGGAACATTTGGGGTTAGTCAGACTGACACAAAAAGGTAAAAATAATCCAATTAAGGAGGTGCATGTCACTCTTCATATAGTACTTAGTAGCAGCTATGGGACTTGTTTGTCAGAACAAATAAGGAAAGAAGATGGAGATCTTTGCACCTAGCAGCTTATTGTTTTATTTTTTTCTCTGAGTTAAAAAATTGAATGAACAGTGTGAAGGGCCATAAGCTTTTGGTAAATTTCATGCATTTTCTATCCAGTGGCTCCTTATTGATCAAGTGGAGTATGAGTGCATTTGATGCTGCACATGCAGTATACTAGCTTGTCTTGTAAAAGATACAATTTAATCACGGAACTACACATATATACATTTGAGCACTGGACAGCACCAAAGCTCTAATTACAGTGGCGACAACTGTGCAACAGCAAATGATAATTATTTCAAGCCTCCTTCCAATGTTCAGAACCTTCTTAAGTAGAAAAATAGAGCAGCAATGTGGGCTAACCTTAAAAGTTAAACTTAACCTCAGCCATTTTCCAAACTGTAGAAAGGAATGAACTTTCAGAGTTTCCTAAATATACTGACTGCCTTTGTTTTGGTATAGAAAGCATGATTCACAGGTAGTTTTAAAGGCTAAAAAGCTTTACACATTAATGTGGTGTAAGCTCACGTTTTTGTTAGCTGGAGATCTTTTGGCCTTCTGACTGATACTATCGATTCTTCCATTTATATGATTAATAGTTTAGTACAGGATTTTTCTGGAGTTTTCACTGCTAACCTGAGTCTTATATCCCTACAGTTTGTAGTAATGTATTGTCGAAGTTTAGGGTGGTTTCAATGGAAATAAGCTTAGGCCAGTGCAAATGTACTAGATACGTTTTTTCAGAATTTATAGACACAACCAAGAAAATTCCCAGTATGCTGTCTAAACACAATTAACCTGAATTTGTTAAATACTATCTTACTGCATCTTGACATCATCCTTTACAATTCAGAGTGATAGTAAATGATACTGTGCTACTAGGACAAAGTAAAACTGAATTGCTGGTTATTTGCCAGATGCAAAGCACCTTGACTTCAAATTAAGATATTTTTAGAAGAGATTCTTTCAGATGGTAAGGGAAGGTAGAAGCAATTTTTGATGTAACCAGAGCTGAGTACCACTAAAGACAGAAAATAAATGCTTTTTTAGAATGAGATATTGCCCAGTTACTGATTGTTGCTCTATGTGTCCAGGTGCCCCCAGGGATTCCAAAGCATCCTTGTAAGTTGCATCAACAGACGTGGCTTATCCTCTTAATAATAGGAGCAGATGTAAAATTTTCATGCCCCTAAGATGCTTACTCATACCTGGTAGATCCATCTGGCATAGATCGAGCCTCAGTCAAGTTGTTCTGATCCATGACCTTCCCACTGAGAAAGCAAATAAAGCAGAGCTACTCAGTCCAATGAAAAAGAAACTTGAATATTATCAACATATTTGTAGTACCACAACCCACTTCACTTCACTGTCTTTCTTAATTGCTTTGCACAGGTGAGAAGGGATAGAATTCCTGGAGCATGCCACCAGTATCTGAGACTTTCCAAAGATGAAACAACTGAAATATTTGTCAGTTCGGCAAAAATAGATGACTTAAGAAAGAGAAACTAAATTTTAATACAAACAGCCTGCTGATAGTACAAGATGTTGACAACAGGTATTAACCTCAGTTGTCCACATTTTATGAGTTTAAGGTTATATATTATACAGTTTTTCTTTTGTGGCTGTTAGTTTAGATGAAAGATATGAACAAAAATGCTAGGCTTCAGAACCAGTGTGATCCTTGCAGTGGAATGATATTAAAATTCCATATCTAGTTGTTTACATTAACTGGAGGCTTTAAAATACTGTGGCTTGGTTAGGGACTTCAGCTGAGCTTTGACATCTCTCATGTTAAAGCCTTTCAATAACTTCAATGCAAATTAACCTGCCTTAATTTTTCACACTTGCATCGGGTGCCAGAAGGGTCTGAAACATGATGGACCTGTCAGGAAATGATTTCTCTGCATAACAGCTCTATCTGGTAACCAGACGTGTTAATGACAAATGCTTCAGTCCTGCCTTGAAGAGAGATTTATTTTCTTTTTATGGTATGTCTTCATTAGCTAGTTATCCGACTGTATTCTAGAAAGCTGGCACATAAAAGGCTTTTATGTTTGTGGTAAGTTTTATGACAATATGATGAGGCAATGTGAGTCTTCCACTGCAGATTGTTATAGTAGAAAGATCCAGTTAATGTGCCCGTAGCTCGAACTATATAAGTAGTTTTAGTATAAAAATCATGTTGATTTCCTTTCCTTTTCATCCATCCTTGCACAATCTGAGGTTGGTTTTGGAGTAGTCTAGAAGACTGGACTGCAGCAATGTGTAATGCCTTGTGGCATACAGTTCTTAACAAACTAGGAAAAGCTCCTAAGAAATCTGGAAGAAATGGATAGTATTTACTGTAACCTGCATTAAAAGGGTGACTCTTCTTGTAGGAATATACTATTGGTGTTGCAGGGCTGAAGGATCCCAGCTAGGATCAGGTTAGCAGGCATGTTACATTTCCAGTAGAAAAGGAGACTCACCCCTCTTCTGTGTGCTTGTTCACTTCATGCCTGGTTTTCATCAATTGTCAACACAATGTCATTGCAACCTTTGCTGTTCCAGGAGCTGTTGCCATTCCTTAAAAAGGATAGGAATAAAAATATGATCTGCAGACAAATGTGAACAGGGTTTACAGGTCTGGGAGCTGGGGAAAGAGAGCAGCACTGAGCTGGTCAGGAGAAGGGGGTCACAAATTCCTCTTTGTTACATGATACAATTAGGAGGAGGACATTCATTACATGATGTGATATGTGGTATCTGACCAGTTCATAACTGGCACCTGCTGGTTTTATTATTGGCTTAATGTGGCACTCCTGTGTGGTGACTTTCTGCAGAAGTGAGAGCTGAGCTGGGAAGGGCCAGGCTGAGGGGCCAAACCAATAGGAGCAATGGAGAGAAGAGTCTTAATTTGCATGGTGTGATTTGTTGTTGGGTTGTGCCTTAGAGATGAGACAATAAAGCTGTGGGCTAATTAAACTGCATCTTATCTTGTCTTTCTGTAATGTCTACAATAAAGGCAGATGTATGGAAAGACTGTGGCAATTAAAATGCGTCTGGACAGTAAGACTTCTTCCTGAAATGCTGCCTTAACTGTTGTGGTGAAAGCTTTTTATCGTGCGGCTGGCATATGTTTCTTCGAATTAGTGCTTTCTGAGCGTATCTTAACAATACTGAGTTGTTTTTTTTCAGACTGAAGATAGACTGTTCTGTTTACGAGTCCAAGAGTCATTTTAATTTGGACAGTCCTTTAATTTCTGAATGACCACAGAACCCTTTTGCAAATGTTTCTAGGAAATCCCAGGTCTGGTGAGGCGCACTTCAGTCACTGAGCTAGGTCTTGTGTGGAAAAAGGAAGAATCCCCAAAGACTGTTTTAGGCAACTGTTAGAGCTCCAAGGACTGTGTTAATTTTGACAGTTGTTACTTTTGAGAGCTTTGCTATGCACATCAATAATTCTTCAAAAATAGGAATTTTGTATAAAAAACTTTATTTAGAAGTATGAATGGGTCTGTGGAACTACAAATGTAAAACTATAGTCAAATTTTGGACTGCATATTTAATCTGTAGGATCATTATGTGTGCTGTTCTTTATTACCAAGATTATACTTTTCTACCTACTTTTACAATATTAAAAGAACTTGGAATAGTGAAACAAAATATTTATATTGGCAATGATGTTTATTGAGCTTGTTGCCTTTCACAAATCAGAGAGGAGAAATTTTATAGTGTTACTTTAAGACAATTGGAATAAGATAGGGTATATTTATCACAAATATTTCCTGTTGAGAAAGGTACTGCATGGAATATATTCCTTTGTTTGTTTGTTTGCTTTTCTTTTAAAGGGAAATGAAAATATATGTACCCATCAGCTTGTGGTGGATATAGCTGCTACTACTGCTTGAAATATTTAGTGTCTTGTAAACTAATAACAAAGAGAAAGGAAATACATTCCTGAAATTTATCATGTAAAGTATGTTAAGTACAAGAGTGTGAGCATAAAATTTGATTGTGCCTGATATTGAGTCACAATAACATGGATACTGAAGAGTTGTTAAGGGCAGGTACATACTCATGCCAAAGACAGAAGTACAGTGTATAATGATGTCCCTCCCATACATACCAAAACTTAATAGGAGAAAATACAGTAAAACATCACGTGGCCAGTATGAAGTACAGTGCATTTAGGACTTCTGTAAACAGAGACGACTCCATGGCAATGCAACCTGCATGGAGTATCCTGTGTTCATATAGTTTATAGCTAGACTGTAACAGACATTTAAAGTTATCTAAAAATGTGTGATTGTTATTCTATTTTTTATGCTTAGTTTCTTAAGGACATGTGCCATCAGGTCCTTAAGCATTTTGCAAGTCCAGAGAGGAATGCTGCCCTGAATGGCCCTGCAACAGTGTGGCTTCTAAGGAAAAATCTAGTCTAGTAGGAAGCACTGCAATACTACTCTGGTGTGTGTGTGAGATGCTAGAAGTGTCTGAGGTGCACCTACACATTAGTGTTTTAACATGGATCAGAGTTTGCTTTCGGAGTGAATCTCCTGAGCTTCATGATCAGACTTTGTTTCACATCATGGACCAGTTTGAGAGTTCATGCAGTAGATTTCTTCTGGATGAACACAACTGGAAAAGATGACCCAGAGGGACCTAATGTGCTTTAGCAACTAATGGGCATTGTGTCCATGGGACCAGACTAGAACTAGTTGAAGGAAAAGGCATACGTGTACTGCAGACATCAAGTCCATCAACACCAGTTGTTTTGCTTGACAGATATGCTCCTGTGGTTCACAGTGACTTCCTAGCATGGGGACACCCTGGGTGTTTGTAGCTGGTTCTGGAATGATCAGCATCCTACCAGGCAGTGCAGGTGAGCGCAGGCAAATGCGGCCTGTGGTAAATATACCACAGCATATGCTGTTTGGAATCACCCAAACCAGTAATCGTATAATTATACAGACTAGTAATATGGGCTATAATTTTCAGTTATAAAGTCAAATCAGCATTAAAAGCAGCATGCACAGATTTCTGAAACCTGGAATATTACTGTTTTTAGTAAATCTGTTGTGTTTTTTCAAGTTATGCTAAAGTACGTAATGTATGTGCATTTTGCATAAGTAAACATTACATTTTTAGAATGCGTTTTGTTCTCCTTGGTGTTAATTTCCCAGTGGGCTACATCTCTGTCACATGCTTGAGTGAGCATATACTTTCAATTGTCCCATTATTTCATTTGTATAGCATATTTACTTTATGACATGACAAAAAACGCACATGAACATTTTGGAAGGGTAAAGTTTTTGAAATAGAGCCTACAAACAAATAGTTGACAAGCTATTTTTGCTTCCCGTATTATTGCTATTAGATTAGTTGCTGGTCACTTCAACTGCGTTACTTAACCCCAAGAAATGTGTGCAGGATTTGGCCCGAAGTATATGCCATAGTGCGAGATTCCATGTTTAATTTTAATATATTCAAGTGTATTTAATTCCTCCTATTGCTAAGGGAACTTATATTTATTTCATCTGTCACAGGTTGATAGAAACTTCTGCTAAGTAGAATAAGACCTCAGTTGAGATCGGTCTTAGAAGTGGTAACAGTGAAGTCTGTGAAACCACAAGAAGGCAGTCATAACTCACAAGTGCGGTGGAGACACAAGGATTCTAGTGGCTCATTTGTTTTTACAGCTTGTGTTTGTCTAGTAGTTTTTCTATGCATTTCAGAAGACACTACTGTAAAAAAAGAGAAAAGGTGTTCCATACTTGACATGCAAATTTAATCCAATAGATAGTCTGTACTTTTAAAACTACTGGTCTCTTTCTGTTTTGTTGGTAATGACCTTTAGATTTTGATGACTGTCTTTCTAGTAGCCTACTAATGATGACAGCAGGGAATGAATACTGTTTTGTCTAATGATTTAGGTGATGGTTGCTGATTTTACTTTATTTCTTTTGTAATTACTGTGATCTTAATTTTTTTTCTGTGTTTTCATTTTGGTGGCTGTAAAGTTGTGGCTTTAAATATTTCAGTGTAAACTCCAATGAAAACAATCCGTAATAGAAATGAAGGTTGAAGATGACTTTGCGTGAACCGTTCAGGAAATAGTGATTCAAGGTTTAGGTCAATACAGTTCTATTTGTACCCATTAATCTACAGGGGGACCCACCGTATCATTGTTATAGGAGTTAGCACAGTACAAGTGATGGTAGCATTAGTGTGAGTCCAAAAGAAGACTTGAGTCCAAAATAAGACTTTCTAAAACTTATTAGTGATATCCATGTTAAATCTTACTCTTAAATCCAGATGTTTAAAATTAGACTGCAGTGTTAGTCAAGCTGTTACCCATGACAATTCTATATTGGTTTATATTTACAAACTGCAAGTTATGTCACCAGAATAAATTGCTAGGCTGATCAGTTTTATGACTATTTCTTATATTCAGTCACCTCTTTAACTTAATTGCTTTGGGTTAACCAGTAACCAGCATTTACTGTTCTATGATTTAAGCATCTGTGGTATTGAAACGGCTGCTGCTAAGGAGCTTGGAGATTTGATTTATCTATGAGCGATCACAGTGGCTGGTTACAGTAAGAGAAGAACTCCGAGTGTGTGTTCCAAAATGTATTCTTGTCTTTGGCTTCCTTTTCAGAATACTACTACTCAGTTAATTTTTTTTTTTTTTTTTAAAAAAAAGAGTTGTATGTACTTGTAAGATGTCAGAGAAAATATATTTACATAGGTAAGCTTAACGCTGTACTTGTACATGTTTTTATATAACACATTTGTCATAAAGTTATCCAAGCATCTGATGGTAATACATTAAATAATGTAGCTAATATCCACTAAGTACTGTTTGTTCTTGTATCTTTTCTTGTGTTAGAGTCTTATGCAGTGATTTTGTTTGTTTGTTTTGGTAGGTTTTTTATATTTTGTTGATTTGCCTGGTTTGGATGATCTTTATTTGCTTTTGTTGTTGAAATTTTGCTTTGTGCTTTTGTTAACTAGAGCAAAGTCTAAGGAAGTTTCTTATACATCAGGAAAAAATGAAGATGTTATTAGACCCCAAAGCACAGTCTCGTGCTGTCAGGCTCAGAGAGGGCTGTCTGCTCCCAGAGGATGGGGAGCCAGGAGCTGAGTGTGACCCCATTGCAGACAGTGGCCTCTCTGAGGGGAGTAGCCCCTCAGGGCTTGCACAGAGTGGACAGAGCTGGGTGCTGGTAACAGGCTGAGTGACAGCCCCAGGCATGGCAAGTGATGAGCCAGGGTCAGGGGCAGCCAGGGGCAACTGTGGGATGAGCGAGTTCACAGTGTGCTGGGTGAAGAACAGGCTGAAGAGCAGAGCTCAGAGGGTTGTACTGAAGGGGGCTACATCTAGCTGGCAACTGGTCACCAGGTGTTCCTCAAGGTTTAATCTGGGGCAGGTTGTGTTCAATATATTAATCAATGATCTGGATGCAGGATTTGAATGCACCATTAGCAAGTTTGCTGATGATACTGGGAGGTGCTGTTGGCAAGGGACAAAAGATCTTGCAGAAGGATCTAGATAGGTTAGAGCATTGGGCTACAATTAATGGGATGAAATTTTACAAGTTGAAATGCTCGATTCTGCACCTAGGACGGCGTAGTGCTGGCCACAAGTATAAACTGGGAGAGGAGTGGCAGGAGAACAGCCGTACAGAAAGGAATCTGGGGGTGCTGGTTGACAACAGGCTCTGTAGGAGTCAGCAGCGTGTCCTGGCAGCCGAGAGGGCAAACCATACCCTGCATCCAACACAGTGTAACCCCTGGCTCAAAATACGTGATTATCCCACTGTATTTAGCATTGGTGTGGCCTCCCCTTGAGTACAGTGTGCAGTTCTGGGTCCCATGATTTAATAAGGTCCTTGAAGGCATCCAGAGGAAGGAAACAAAGCTGGTGAAAGGGCTGGAAGGAACATCCTATGAGGAGCAGCTAAGGACTCTGGCTGTGTCTAGTTTGAAGAGGAGGAGGCTGAGTGGTGACCTCATTGTACTCTACAGCTTCCTGAGGATGGGAAGTGGAGACGGAGGTGCTGATCTCTTCTCCCTGGAATCCAGTGATAGGACACGTTGGAATGGTTCAAAGCTGCACCAGGAGAGGTTTAGGCTGGACATCAGGATGCATTTCTTTACTGAGAGGGCGGTCAAACACCAGAACAGGCTTCCTTCCTAGACAAGCTGTCTGTGCCCTAAGACTCATTGCTTAAGAGGCATTTGGACAATGTTGTTAATAACATGCTTTAACTTTTGGTCAGCCCTGAAGTCCCCAGGTGGTTGGACTAGATGTTTGTTATAGGTATGTAGGTACCTTCCAACTGAAATAATCTGTTTTATTCTGTTCTATTCTAAAAGGAGACGGGCCCTGAGATAGGGCTGGAGATGAGGCCTCAGAAAAGGGTCCCAGGTCCAGTCACGAGACAGGGCCAGAGACAAACTACAGGATACACCCAGGAGATGAGCTGCCTACAGTATAGGTGAGATGTCCATTCAGGAGGCAGGGCCAGAGGCAGGCTCAGCTACAGCTCACGGAAGGACAGTGCCAGCTGGTCGGGGCTGTTAAGGTCTATTCATGTCTTCAGAGCCCTGACACCTGTACACATAACATTGAAACATGTGACAAAGGTGAAAATATCAGCTAAGTTCTCTGGAGAAAGCAAAGCTATGAACTGAAAGTTAAGGATTTTTGAAGAACAACTGTGAAAAAAATAAAGATATTATTATGATACTGTATAAATTATGCCATGATCCATTTTGAATGTTGCATGCTGTTGCTGTCCTTCCATCTCAAAAAGGTATGGTAGAGTAGGAAAATTACAGGGAATAGTAACAAGAAAGACCAAAAATATGGAATGAACTCTTAGTTGTTCATCAAGTTCTTACACTTTTGGTTCAGTAACCATTTTTTTCCACTCTTGGATACTGACATTGGGCTATCTGGAATTTAGTTCTGTTCTTCATGACTGCTATAAAATATTTAGGTATAAACCGTTAGATTTTGTGATAAAAGCTTGTCTGCAGACCCATGAAAGAGAGAGGCAATGGCAGGTTGCCAAATCATGCCCCTCTTGGCTGCTCCCAGGCCCACCACAGGAGCCATCAGCCCATCAGAAGCCCATTGCCACAAGCCCAGGGGAGCACAGAGTCCTGAAGGCAGACAGGAGTCCAGATTAGGGACTCAGATGGAAGAACAGCCTTTCCCAAGAGAGCCTTGGCCCTGTGTCGGGCCACTGGACTCATCAAAGCCAGATCCCCATTTTGGACTGAAGGGAGATGATGCCTGAGGTATAGGACACATTATGGCATGCAGGGAAAGAGCATTTTGAGATTGCACAGGACTTATTAAGGGGGAATAAAGGGATAAAAAGGGCTAGATGTGTATAAAAAGATGATATACTTGTCTGGCTGTGACCTGCTCCTGACCAGTGCAGTCTATCCTATCTTATCAAATTCCGCTTCTAACTCTTTTCGTGCCTGAAGGCNCAGAGTCAGATCCTGGGGTGGAGGCCCATCTGTCCATGGTACCAGCAGCTGGAGTGAGCGAGGGTCTGGGTGCTGGTGGCTGGACTGGGGCTCCATGTGCTGAGAGCCAGCGGCCAGAGGGACTGGAGCAAGTGAAGCCAAGTGCCAGCCTGTGATGTGGGACTGTGAGTCACAGGGGCCTGTGTGTCTGTGGTGCCAGTGGCCGGATCAAGCATGGGTGAGAGTTTGAGCACTATTACAGAGCCAGCTGGACAAGTCCATGGGTAGCTGAGGTGGCCTGTGAGCTGGTATGAGTGTGTGCCTTCAGGAGTGATAGGACAGCAGGTTGGCTACTGCAGGGCCGTGGGAGTCCTGCCCAGCTCTGGGTGTGTCACAGTGTATCTCTGAGGGCAAGACCACAGGGGGCTTGGCTGCTGGAGTCCCAGTCTGCCCAGTCAGTGTGTGTGAGACAGGCTGTACCAGCAGCTGCCTTTGGACTGTGTTCCTGGGGGCTTGTATCCATGTGCCAGCAACTGGCACCTCTTGGGCAGACTTGCATTTTCTGCAGTATGTGACAGTTTTATATTAGCTAGAACTTCCTAGTAGTAATTACGGTTGTCACATGGTTTAACAGAGCTTAGGGGTGATGAAAGCATAACTAACCAAGACCTGATCATTTTCTATCGGGATGGGATAAAGTATTCCAATCAAATGTTTATAATGGAAACTGCTAGTATATGTGCAAACACCATTTCTGTTTAAGTATCAGAAATGGTCCTGCTCAATACCATTCAATTTAGGATTTGTTGATGCGTGCTTTATTCCATTTCATTCCTTATTAGAACCACTATAAGGCAACAGAAATCCCTTACTAAGGAATTAATTATTTCCTTAAGACGTAATTTACAATGAAATAAGGAACTTTATAGAAGGAACCAAATGTACACATTTCAGTTGTTTGTATATCCTTCCTGTCTTCCCTGGATAGAAGCCAAGGAACTAGAATATTTCTGGCATTCTGTTTTATTTTATGTGTGGTTTCATGTCATACTGATTGTCATCTATCCATGGCTTCTCCAGTGGATGGTCTTCAAAGTTGCTGTATGTTGGACAAGCATATAGAAGTGAAGATGCTAAAAATATGTTTGCATAAATTGTCCTTGAAGGAGCAATATGTTTCCCAGAGGTGGACTTTGTCATTGGGTTTTATGACCTTGCTCTTTCACCACCTCTAACTCCACGTATCTTCTGTTTATTTCTATGGAGTGATTTGGTTTGGCCAGCCAGGTTTCAGTCTTCCCTCTAGCCTGTTGCTGAGAGTCATTTCAAAGTGCATAGAGGCTTAAATTCACCCTAGCTTAGTGAAAGACTTCTTGGGCAAGTGTTGTATAAAAGAGTATCCTTTTTTCAATTTTCTGCCATATTTTAAAATAAAAATGTATTCTGGTTATTTATATGCAAAAGGATAACTAAATACCAGAGACCAGGAGATGTTGGACCATGGTTCCCCTGTCCATACATCTACTACAAGTTTGTGTTTAATTGCAAGAGAAAGGCTTTGAGAAATAAATTTTTATTTGGCATTTCCTATCTGTTGGGTTTGGTATCTCTCCCCTGAAATTCATTCCTAGGTGCATACTTTGGTATTTGGGAACTGGAAAGCCTAGTTTGAGTTTGTTGATTCCATTTTGCACCTCCAGACTTTAGAGTTGGGCCTGGGCACACACAGCACTGTCATAGGTAAGTCCCTATATTAATTTGTGTCTTAGTGAGCATGCAGTTAGGAAATGTATGTCAGGTACAGTATAAATGTTATTTTACCATTACATATAAATTTCATGCTGTTGAGATTTTTGAAAGGTTGAGGAAAATGTTTGGAAGCTATCTCTTTAAATTAATTGTTGGAGCAGCTATTGATTTGTCTACCTAAATGCTCTATTTCATGTCAGGGCGTACTGTTATTTGAAAAGCTTATGTCTATGCTTTTTTGTCATTTTGAGAGAATCAGTGAAGTTGTCAGGAGAGACCACTTCTGAGAGATAGCAGTTTCGCTCAAATGTGAATTGAAATTGGGCAGGAGAGAAAAGACTTCCCAAACTGATAATAGATATAGAGGTACTGTCATAGCAGATTAAGTGGCTAGGTCATTTTCCACAGCTGATCTCTGGCATTTCAAAAGAAGGGTTGTATCTCCTGACATAGTTATGGACAGAGATGCAAATGAAAGAAGGTTTTTTTATTATTATTTTTGCCATTGTTCCAAAGAAAGGCCAGTTTTCATTTGCTTGTGAGGGTTATTAGTTTTTTTCCCTGAGGCACACAGTAGATAAATGCAGATTGATTCTCCATTACCTCTCTACGTGCTTTTTTTTCTTACAAGAGACGCTGCCCAACTTTTATTTTTTCAAGGCATAAGAGGTCACAGAACACAGATGTTTCTCTTTTAACTATTTCGGCCCAAGGACAGTTGTGGTTTGTGAGAAAGCAAGCAAGTGTGCACATATACTTGCTGAAATGAAGCCTAGTAGGACTGATAGAGATGCCAGTTTATCTGTTTTATTGAAAATACTTGTGGCTTAGGTTTTCATGAAAAATTGGAATGATAAATCTTGTAATGTTTGATATTTGTCTGGGGTTGGTGGTTTTTTTTCCTCCTTCTTTGCTTTTGTAAACTCTTGCCTTATACATGCCAAACAGTCCTGGCCTTTGAAGGTCTAATTGTCTTTGTCTACAGTTTCCTATTGTCTCCTACTATGTGATGTTGGAGACTGCTTTGTTTTAATCTCATCTGCCTGACATCTTTCAAAGGACATGTCAGTACTGGGAAGGTAGAATATTTAGAGTTTTCTGCATTGAGCACGGTTTCTTCTCTTTAGTATACAGATGAAAATACTTTAAGGTTGCCCTGAAGGTGCACTGGTAGAAGGTTTATAGATGGGCAGAAACTCTGGTATTTTAACTGTTCCTTGAGGCCATTGCTGCACAGCAGAGTTAAGCCACCACTAAAGACTAAAAACTCTGAGGATGGAATGGAGAATGTAATCTGGGTGCATGTAAAATGCTACAGAAAACCTACAAATTTCGGAGAGTTTGAAATTACAGTTTCAGCAAGGTACACTAGATTAAAAGCAGAACAAACTTGATTTAGATTAGTAACTTAGATTAACCGTTTACTAAGATGCAGAGTGGAGGAGAGCATTCATTTAGCATTCCTGCCTCCTCTGATACTCCGTGGTTCAAAGGTAGCCTGTAGAATTTGCTATTTCACGTTACACTATGAAAGATAATTCACATCATGTTAGTTTGTATGAAGTTGAAGTTGCTAAACAATACTTTTATGTTTTGCTGAACTTACTTTTTGGATCAAGTGGTAATAATTTTCAGTGGGAAAATGAAAACAGTTGTAGACATTGAAATTACGAAGTGGGGGAGTCACACATCTGGACATTTATGGTATTATTGTCTCAAGTAACAGGTATAACTCAAAAGCAGGAGTGCTTTTTCTAGTTCAGTGGAAAGGAGCAGCATAACTGAAACAAAGTGGCGAGCTGCTCCTAATCTGTTATTGCAATCAGCTACCTCTGTCACATTTTATATGAAGAAGAAAGGGGGCATAAATTGAGAGTAGCACATAAAATATTGTTTTAACATTACTGCTGGCTAGGTCTGTAAATGGAAATAATAAATCCTCATGCAGCATTGAGGGTAATACTAAAGTATTCCCACTAGCATACATTATTTACGGCTGCTTTAAAGTTTTATTTCTTCTATTTATGTCCCTTACTTTTTGAAGGGGTTAGACCTGACATGGTGCACATAGTTAGCTATACTTACATTGCCAAATCTCAGTTTTAGTTAAATTTTACATTAACAACAGATAAAACCAGTATCATAAAATCAAATAATGATTGCATTGTAATCTGCTGGGAAGTTAAAACAAAATAAATTTTCATTAAATATTGAACTTAAGTTGTATGAACTAGATTTTTTAAATTGCTCTTAAATAAGCTTGCAAATAGAAAGATGTAGATATGTGTTTAAATTTATCATACTTAGAGCTCTTTAGGTAATAGAAATTTTTAGCATTACAGCTCATATGAAAAAAATAACATATCTAAGTTTCTGAATTAAAAGTTTAGATGAAAGCATAATTTGTATTAGTTTGATTCTTAATGTGCAAGAATAACATTCAAGTTCAATGCTTTAGTTTCAGTTCCTGAACATGCCACTGTGTCCAATCCAAATCTGTGTTACTGACTTGTCTTTGCATTGTATCAGATTAAAAGTATGATTAATGTTTAAAATTAAGGCAGTGATTTATCTTGCATAGCTGAAACACCCAAGTTTGTAGCCTTATCCTCCATCTTTTTGTCTTTTCTGCTAACAGAAACTTAAGGAAAATTTGAAAGGTAATTCCAAATTTTCCTTGGAAGTGACCCACCATTTATATTTTTATGAAACCATCTTAGTGAGCTGTGCTCCTGTCTAAATATAAAAAGGACATGCCCTCAGGTGACTGATCTGACCAAAAATTTGTTTTAGCTACTGATCTTGGAGTAGATCTGTGGGTTTCCTTTAGTTCAGTTGGTCCATCAGAGCGTAGGAGAGTGCACTTAGCTGGATATTGTTAGAATAATTTGTGTTTAGGTTAAAAGCAGATTTATGTTCTTTACTATATGAAGTCTTTACTTTCCACAAGGTATTTGATGGGAAGATGTGAGTCAAAATTCATTATGTTTGTCCTTTTACTTGCTGTGCTTTCTGGTCCTTTTAGTGTACTGCGCCTTGAAAAAAAGGGATTCTGGTTCTTTTTACTGTATTTTTGTGTGGGGGCCAAGCTCCTGTGACAGCTGGAAAGACTTTTGGAACAATTTCAGGAGAACAGACTTCTGCTTTGAAGAGTCATATAGGGTGAGGTCCTGGGGGGAAGGTGGCCCAAGAAAGCTGGTTAATATTCAAGGGTCACCTCCTCCAAGCTCAAGAGAAGTCCGTCCCAAGGACTAGGAAGTCAGGCAATAATGCTGGGATGCCTACATGGATGAACAAGGAGCTCGTAGTAATACTGAAACACAGAAAGGAGGCATACAGAGGGTGAAAGCAAGGACTGGTAAACAGGGTTTGCAACAGAAATATTGTCTGAGCATCCAGGAATGAAGTTAGGAAAGCTAAAGCCAAAATGGAAATTAATCTGGACAGGGACATCAGAGTTTTCTTTGCCTCAGGCTTTACGAGGAAGAGTAGCCCTGAGGAGTGCCAGCTCCCACAGTCCCCAGGGAAAGAGTGGAGCAGGGAAGATATACCCTTGTAGGAAGGGGATCAGGTCAGGGAATATGTAAGCAAAATGGACAGGAACAAGTCCGTGGGCCCTGATGGGATGCACCCAGAGGTGCTGAGTGAGCTGGCAGATGTCATTGCAAGTCCACTCTCAATAATCTTTGATCGATGATGGCCATGGGGAGAAGTGCCCAAAGACTGGAAGAAAGTAGATGTCACTCCTATGTTCAGGAAGGGAAAGAAGAGGGTCCCAGGGAACTACAGACTGGTCAGCCTCACCTCCATCCCTAGTAAAGTGATGGAGCAGTTAATCCAGAACTAAATGTCCAGGCACATTAAGGACAAGAAAATAATCAGGAGTAGTCAGTGTGGTATCACCAGGGGGAGATCTTGCTTGACTGGTTTGATAAACTTCTCTGATGAAGTGACTAGCCTAGTAGACAAGGGGAGAGTAGTGGATGTTGTCTACCTGAAACAAAGTAGGGCCTTTGCCAGTGTTTCCTTTATTATCGTCATAGAGAAGCTATTGAGGTGTGGGCTGGTTGAGGAGACAGTGAGGTGTGTTGAAAACAGGCTGAATGGCCAGGCCCAGAAGATGGTGATCAGCAGTACAAGGTCTAGTTGGAGACCAGAGACTAGTAGTGTATCTCAGAGGTCAATACTGGGTCCAGTCCTACTTAAGATCCTCATTAATGACCTTTTTGATGGGGCAGAGTTACCCTCAACAAGTCTGTTGATGAGATGGAGCGTACCCTCAGCAAGTTTGCTGATGACACTAAGCACAGCAGAGTGTCTGATACTCCTGTGGCTTGTGCTGATATCCAAAGGGACCTCAAGAGGCTGGAAAAATGGCCTTCCAAGAACCTCATGAAGTTCAACAAGGGGAAGTGCAAAGTCTGCACCCGGGAAGGAACAGCCTCATGCACAAATCTATAAGCAGGGGGCCACCCATCTGTAAAGAAGCTTGACAGAAAAGGTCCTGGGGGTCCTAGTGGGCACTGATTTGAACATGAGCCAGCAATGTGCCCCTGCAGAAAAGAAGGACAATGGTATCCTGTTCTGCATTAGGCAAAGTGTTGTCATCAGATTGAGGGAGTCATGCTTCCCCTCTCCTCAGCAGTGTTGAGGCCCCAGCTGGAGCACGGTGTCCAGTTCTGGGGCTCCTCAGTACAAGAGAGACAAGGACATACTGGAGAGAGTCCAGTGAAGGGACACTGAAGTTAAGGGACTGGAGGATCTCTCCCATGAAGAAAGGCTGGGAGAGCTGAGACCATTTATCCTACAGAAGAGCAGGTTGAGAGGGTGTCTCATTAATGCAGATAAATACATGAAGGAAGGGTGCAAAGAAGATGGAGTCAGACTCTTTTCAGTGTTGCCCACTGACAGGACCAGAGACGTTTTCATGTCATCAGGTTGCTCAAAGGCCTTGTCCAACCTGACTTTGAATGCTTCCATTGGTGGGGCATCCACTACTTCTCTGGACAACTTTTTCCAGTGTCTTACCACCCTAATTTTAAAAGAATTCTTATGCTCAATCTATATCTATCCTTTTTCAGCTTAAAATTGTTACCCCTTGTTGTGTCTCTACAGGCCTTGGTAAAAAGTCTCTCTCTTTCCTACATATTGAAAGGTCTCCCTAGAGCCTTCTCTTCTCCCAGTTGAACAACCCCAGCTCTCTCAGCCTTTCTTCCTAGGAGGGTTGTTCCAGTACTCTGACCATATATGTGGCCCTCCTCTGGACTTACTCCAACAGGTCCATGTCTTTCTTGTACTGAGGACCCCTGAGTTGGATGCAGTACTCCAGGTTGGTCTTGCAAGAGCGGAATAGAGGCAAATGATCCCTTCTGCTGGCCACATCTTGGGAGCTTACGTGAAGGCATGACTACATACTTGTATGAAGAGATGCACAAACATGATCTCCTGAAACGTTCGCTAAGAGACATCCAGCTTCAAAGCATACGCTTCATAGCTGTGGTAGCATGTCACTGGATTCAAGCTTACAAGTTTTGCTGAGATCGGAACAGAGTACTGCTGTTCTGAAAAACTGGTCTAGTTGACTTGGTTATAATGCATGCTACCGTATCTATTTCTGCTTCTGGATTGTAACAGTTGTACATCCAGAGAATAATCTTGGCTTTACCTGTGTGATTTCCAGTATCCAGTCTTCCAGTATCTGAAGGGGGCCAACAAGAAAGCTGAGGAGGGATGTTTCATGAGGGTTTGTAGTGATAGGATGAGGGGTAATGGCTTTAAATTGGAAGAGGGTAGATTAAATTAGATTAGAAATTAGGATTAAGTTTTTCACTCTGAGGGTTGTGAGTCACTGGAACAGGTTGTCCAGAAAGGTTGTAGATGCCCCAATACTGGATGTGTTCAAGACTAGGTTGGATGGGGCTTTGAGCAAACTGATGTAGTAGAAGGTGTCTCTGCCCATGACAGTGGGGTTGGAATGAGATGATCTTGAAGGTCCCTTCCAACTCAAACCATTCTATGATTCTATGATTTTTATACATAAAAAGTTACATATATGTATTATTCCATTATTTGCATCTCCCCTTATGAAAGGAAAAGTAGTCCTTTAAGTTCTGGCCTACCTGAATTCCTCTTCCTTGGACGCAGATTTTCAGATCTATTGTCAGTGCCAAAGGTGATTTAAGTACAATCACATTAACTCATCTCTGCAGAAATACCTAGCCTAATTCATATGAAAGGATGTCCTATTTTCTACTCATAGACTCACCATTGTAGTCAGATTCTGAACAACAATTTTACCAGAATCTTCATCTGTTCTGTTTCCAGAGTATGAGCTTATAAACGGTGGAAGAAATGTTTAAGCTCCGAAGTACCTGAATGCACACTCTGTGTTGCGGAGTTTGTACTCCATTGCTCATGTTCAGTCCACAGAGTCACTTAGGTCTTCCTGACCTTGTTTCGATCTCCCACTATACAGGAAGTGAATCAATATTTTGTCCCATTTCTTAACCCCACAAGCATACACTTCTCTTTCCTGAATTGTGTTATTTTGTACCAGGAAATAACTGTTTCCAAAACTGACCCTTCAGAAGCTCCTCTAGGAGAACAGCAGGTTGCTGTTTGTCCCTGTGCCAGTTTCATATTTATGCTTTTGTTCTCATCATGTTTCTTTTCCTTTAGCTTAAATTATTGTTTTGCATGTGATACTGTATTGGTTGTACTACTGAAGTCAAGGTAAATGAGAGGTATGGTGTTTTCCTATCTGGGAAATGCACTTTATTTTCAAAAATGTAAAATGACTGACTTGTTGTGAACTCATGTCACATTTAGTTAAATTTTCCATTTACTTCGAGGCTGTTCAATATCTTTCCTTGATAATTTATTTTAACTATTGTGCAATATTGAAATATGACTAATGGACTTTCCATTCACGTATCGCTAACTATCTATATCAATTTCTTAAATGCAAATGTTACCTTTTGTTTGCTTCCTAGCAAGTCTAGATCGTAAGTATTTACAAAGATGGTCTAAAAGGTGCTTCAGTCAGTTTTCCACCAGCCTTGCCTGATGAAACACTTTCCTAACTTTTCTCTGGTCACTTTACGCTTGCCTGAGCCTTTTACTCAACACAAGCGAGTTGGAGACAAGATTGGTGCTAGTATGACACAGCAACATTCTCTGAGCAGAACTGTGTGATGTGCTATGTTTAAACATGTTAGGGTGATCATGTCTAGTCTTACAGAAATACTAATAATATTCATGTACTTTGCCTTTCAGAACAATGGGTCACTTGCTTGGTGCCAGAATCATAAGCAGTGTTCAAAGGTATGTCCTTTTTTCCCCTGCTTAAGTTACCTTGTTGTCTTCAATCTTGTGTCTGTAGATTAAGTGCTTTTCATTTTAGCCTGTTTTCAGAAGCATCTGTTTATATTTTATTTGGAAACTTCAACGGATAATAAAATACCCCAAATTAAAACTGAGTGATTTACTCTTTCAGAGCAAAGAAATAATGTTTGAGGGTATGTATCAAGCGTAGTTAAACCAACGTAATTCTATGTTTATCAACAAACTTTACACTGGCTAAAATGTGATGTATCATTGTGTTTTTTCAGTATTTTTGGTCATAAGAGAGTAAAACTGTCAACCACTTAAATATTTTCCTCCAACAGCACTGAGCTATGTCAACATTCGACACTTCATTGAGTTTGGGTATCTAATTTTAGCCTGACACTGAATTTTCTTGAAAAAATTCTTGATACAAATCCCAGTGGCTCTACTGATGCTGGGTCCAATCCTAGCACTTCAGCCCTTAAAGCCTAGAGAGTAGGTGAGCTCATCGTCAACTGATTCTCCAGTGCAAGGGTCTTTCTATGGTGCCTGGAGGGAAGCGACGATAATTTGGGAGCTTTGGTGGGTCAAAGTGCAATTGCACACTCTGGTGCTGACTATTCATAAATGTCATGGAAGATGCATCCGTTGAAAATTTACCTGAAAATGCTGAAGGTAGTATTTTTATCTGATCTTCATGAAAATGTATTTCTACTATAACTTAGGGTTTTTAACTTCAATATTTTTTCTTTATTCTCTGAAGGTTGTACTGCAAATGGAATTAAATCCAAGTAGCATTGTTCTGTATTGTTTTAATAATGTAATCTATATAAATGCTAGTGCTAACCCTTGATTTTAACACCTGACAGCTTCTTCTCTACATTTAAAGAGTGAGATTACTGGTTCACTGATCTAGCTTCCATTGAGATGAGTGGGATTCCAAATGGACCAATTTGTTATTGACTGTTCCATCACAGGAAAATAAAACAAAGTTGATCACTTTTGTCAGTATTAAAAACAGGATATAACAGCATCAGTATAAGAAGAGAAAGGAACATTTCCTATTAGCTGTGCCACACTGCTAAGGGTTGCACTTCTGCAATGAAATCTCATCGTTTTTAAAAACAAATGAACAGGTGTAGAGAATGTGTTCCATCATAGCTGAACTGCCTTTTAAGGAAAGCAATTACTACTACTACTATTATTATTATTATTATTATTATTACAACATATGGTGGAGTGTAATCTAAATTGTTTTCCAGTGGTTTGTGTCTGCCTAACAAAAGGTTTTATATATATCTCTGGGTCACTCTCAGGCTCATAGGATCCACATGAGATTTATATAAGATATTAATTTCAGATTTACCTTAAAATTGTATCTTGAAATCAGTGTAAGAATGCTATTAATTAATATTATATTAAAATACAAAATGCAACAACAGTTTAAGTTTTAATTTACTTAATGTATACTTTACAATCATGTTACTTTACATTTTAATTCTTTCTTAGGAAGGTAATATATTTTCCTTAGGAAAGCAGCTTTGCAATATTTAGGAAAAGAAATAAATATAAATTTGGTTGATTTGTTAGCAGAGCTAAGCATAAGCAGAATGTTTCCGTTTCAGGCAAGCTTTGGTTTTCTGTGTTTTGCAATGCAAAGTCAAAGAATTGCATCACATAACTGAAACTTTCAAAGCAATGCAGGGGACTGAATTAACCTTTTAGAAATAGAAATTGCTTTCACTACTTCTTAGCACTTCAGTGGAGGAGGTTTATATGAGTGTGAATCTGCTAAGTATCTCAGATGATATTTTTTCTAAAAGATTCTCCCAGCGTCCACCTTTATTTTGTAGTTGTGGTGTTTAGTGACACAGCTTTTTGAGGTGATTTGTGGGAAAGTCCAGATGACAACAAACATCCAGCTGCTTGGTTAGCAGGAGGACTTTGAAGCACAAAAGCACTTTTTGTTTGCACAAGTATTTGCATCTGATACACAGTAGAGAAATCCATTTGGAAGTTGCATCAGTGTATCAGACAGTAGCTGATATAGCAATAGAAGATGATGTAGTTAATTTAGTAACTTTTCCATTATTTTACTCTTTCATAGAAAAATTTATAAGATGGAAAAGGTATAGTGTAGTCCATCTTCTTAATTGTAACATATTTATTTTTCATTACAAGGACAGACAGTAGCCTGTAAGAGTAGAAGTCCTGGATGAGAGATGGAGCTATGAAGAAAAAATAATCACCAAGCATCTAACAGAGGGCTTTTGCATGTGTTTCTTCCTTATTGCACCTTTGATGTCTGCTTTGGTTTCATTTTGCCTAGACCTGAGCAGGCAAAAAGCTATCCATTATTCTCTGAGAGTAATATCAGTCTGGCATAAATGTTTGGAAATTTTATGGGCATAATTTTGTACCTAGAATAACTGGGAAAAGTATCTAAATGCTAGCATACAATGAAAATATATTTTTTTCCTCATGGAACTGTGTGGTCTTTAAGAATACTTCTGTAGTTGAAGATAGCTATTGATGAGATATTGATCAAGTTCATTTGGTCAGTGAAGTACCTCTAAAGTTAATTTCAACTATTATACCATTGCTCTCTAATACAAGTGTAGACAAGAACAGTTAGTTTGAAGATTAATACCTTTGAGAACTACTAATTTTTCAAACAGGTGTAAATCTAATGAGCTGAAATGGTTTTAGGTGTCACATTGCAAACAGCTGTTTATTTTTGTGATTTTAATGGAGCAAGTCACAAAAGCATGACTCTGAGCAGCAAAATATGCACCAATGATTTATATTTCATTTAATTTAATAAGATCTCTCCAGAGGTCTATTTTGCAAGATAAAACACAAGAGAGCTCTTGAATGCTTGCCCTGTTTAGACATAAGGTGGGTAATTTAAATATGTTACAAATAGTCTATTATAATTAGGGCAACTATAGGATCATTAAATAAATTGCCATTTTTGGTTGCAATAGCTATTTATTCACTACCATCACACACTCCTACTTGTCTGCTTGTACAGAGTTGAAGCAAACTGTGGGCTTTCCTGAGATCCAGTTGATTGCCTTACTGGTTTCCACTGCAAATATGAGTATTGAGGTAAAATTAGCACTCTAGTCAGTGAAGTTTGTTATGAACCTCTTTTGGAAATTATTTGAAACCTTTTATTTTTTTTAATTCTAATTTTGTCCATAGTTCTGTTGTTTTGTTTTGAGCGTATGGCCTTCACATTATGGTTTTGTCTTTTCTTTTTTCTTATGTTTTGCTCTTTTCTGCTTTGTTCATATTTCTCACTCATACTTTATGATGGGTACGTTGGGTTTTTGTTGGTGTGGTTTTTTTTTTGCAAATTTCGTGGTCTCAGAAGAGTAGCAGTTTTTATTAGAAATTGAATGGAACAAGTCTCACTAATACCAATTATATCATAGTTCCAGGAGCTAACCAAAGCTTCCAGTTCATCCTATTTGTTTCTCGTACTGCATACATCGGTGTACAAGCATTTTAGATACACTTTTGAGCTCTCCATGCTCCCTGGGGCAGCATAAATGTTCCCCCTAGCATTGCCAACCTCATTACTCGGTGATACAGAACTTACTTTATGTCCTGCAGTTCCATTCCATTGGCCTAGATAACAAAAGTTAAAGTTTAGCATTTCTTTTCTTTTACTTACCAGTAGATTGCTGGCAGCCTGTCAGACTT
Organism: Eurystomus gularis; assembly: GCA_013400335.1. Classification (NCBI taxonomy): domain Eukaryota; kingdom Metazoa; phylum Chordata; class Aves; order Coraciiformes; family Coraciidae; genus Eurystomus; species Eurystomus gularis. The sequence goes on along the minus strand of VZZY01024572.1, from coordinate 151,685 downwards.
GCTAAGTAATGTGAAGGTGGGCTTATAAACAACAGCATGAGAAAGTGGAGCTGCATAGTGGAGAAAAAACAAAATAAGCTGGGTTGGGCTGAGCTAAGTATTTCTTGAGACACAGTCATTGGACCAGCACCTGAATCTTAGTCATCTCCAGTCATTCCTGAACACCACGTGTTTTAAAAGCTTCTTTGAGGAGAGAACTAGACAAGTAAACACTCCTTTCTTTTCTTCCACATACATGACTACATAAAACCCCAGCACCTGTTGCCAACAGCTGGCCCAGCAGAGAAATCACAAAATAGAAGCTCTGCAGAGTGCATTGTCTAGTTGGGGGAAGACAGTTAAAACTGCAATCTCATAGATCCAGTATACTTGCACAAGTTGGACTTAAGCCTTGTATCATAGCAAAGTGTTTGACTTTCATATTGCAATTAAAAATATTTTCATGCCTATAGTCTGTAGGCTGTCTTTAAAAACAAAAATAAATATTTTGACATGGATTACATGTGTAGGTATGCAAATAAAATCTACTTTGGGCTTATTACTCCTTTTCCCTTCTGATTAGTCATATTTTCTATGATATCTCATACTTTGAGTTACCTAAGTAATTATTTTAAAGCATTTGAGCTACAGGTTATATACATGATGAACTAGTGTCTGTAATGTATTGATCACATCTAACATATAATCTGTTACTTCAGTTTAAAGAATTCAACTTGTCAACACTGGCAATCAGTCGGCTTTGATACACATTTGTCACTCTCATTAATACTGTAAAAAAATCCCTCTAAATGGAAACATGTAGAAAAAAAACTTCATATTTTTCATTTTTGTGTAATGGCAGCTGCTAGGGAGGGAAGGGTAAGATAGGTCAGTGTTCAAAATACCGTTGGTTGAATATACAGTGTCTAAACCAGAATGACTGGTGCTGCTGTAGAGAAATATTCATGACACTTTTTTTTTAGAGATTTGTTTATCATTTGTTAAACTGATAGATATCAGAACATTTTTTCCCTTTTCTTTACTAAGAGGGATTTTTTAAATAAAAGTCACATAATGAAATCTGTATGGATTCTAGCTCTTTCTGCAAGCTTAACTCTCATTGACATTAATGAGAAATTCAGAGTGGAGAGATACATATTCAGTGTTAAGAGAAGAATTTTTCCCAGATTTGGTTGTTACTAGATTTGTGTTTTCCAGCACTGATGTTACTTTACCTGCAATTGCCAATGCTCATGAGGGTAGAAAATAATATTCTTGCTTTTATCCTAGGTACAGATGTTGTTACCTGGCAGTTTCATTGTATTGCTTCTGAAAATGAAATACTGTTTACTTAGCGGGTTCAGGAAAAAAGCAGAAAACCTCCACCCAGTTTCACAACTGTGTTTTTTCCTTACACATATTAACCCACTGACTATATACATATACTGACTTTTGTGGTGGTTCAGTCCCTGCTGGGAGCTGAGCCATGTGGCTGCTGCCACTGCCCCCCCACTTCGGACAAAGGGAAAGGCAGGAGGGCCTGAGAATGCCTTTTTGGGTTGAGATAAGGAGAGTTTAATACAGTGACACACAAGAAACAATCGCAGTAACAACAACAATGACAACAGTGAGAAAAACAATGTACAAAACGAGCGATACCGTGTGGACAAACAGATGGAGCCGAGCAGACCTGAGCCGACCACGTGCGCAAGTCACACTGCGGAACCTGAACTGGCCCCGGGGCATGATGTCAACATGGCATGGAATAGCCCGGCCGCACCAAATTAACCCTGTCCTTGCCGAACCAGGACAACTTTACACAGGTGAAGGCTCTGTTTCACTCCTCTTGTTTACTTTGACCAGTAACTTCCCCTTAATGTAATCCACTTAGAATCATAGAACAGTTTAGGATGGAAGGGACTTTTGAAGGTCATCTACTCCAACACCACTCCAATGAGCAGAGACTCTTCAACTAGATCAGGTTCCTCAGAGCCCTGTCTGACTTCAAATGTTTCCAGGGGTGGGTCATTTACTAGCTCTCTGGGCAACCTCTTCTAGTATTTCACCACCCTCACTGTAAAAAATTTCTTCCTTATACCTAGTCTAAGTCTGCCCACTTTTAGATTAAAACCATTACCCCTTGTCCTATCGCAACAGGCCTTGCTAAAAGGTTTGTCCCCATCTTTCTTATAAGCCTCCTTTAGGTATTGAAAGGCTGCAATAAGATCTCCCTGGATCTTTCTCTTCTCCATGCTGAAGAACCCCAACTCTCTCAGCCTTTCTTCATAAGAGAGGTGTTCCAGCCCTCTGATCATTTTTGTGCTCCTCGTCTAGAACCATTCCAACAAGTTCATGTCTTTCCTGTGCTGAGGACTCCAGAGCTGGATGCAGTAACTCCAGGTTGGTCTCACCAGAGTGGAGTAGAGCGGCAGAATCATCTCCCTTGACTTACTGGCCATGCATCTTTTGATGCAGCCCACGATTGGTTGGCCTTAAGGGCTGCAAGCACACTTTGCCAGCTCTTGTTCAGCTTTTTGTCCAACAGCACCCCCAAGTCCTTCTCCATGGGGCTGCCCTCAATCCCTTCATCCTCCAGCCTGTGTTGATACTGGGGATTGACTGGACCCAGATGCAGGACCTTGCGCCTGACCTTGTTGAACCTCATGAGGTTCATATATGTGCACTTGACAAGTTTGTCCAGGTCCCTGAGACGTGTCAGCCGCACCACTCAGCTTGATGTCATCTGCACTTTTTCTGAGGGTGCCTTTGATCTTGCTGTCTGCGCCACTGATGAAGATATTGAACAGCACTGGTCCCCGTATGAGCACCTAAGGGACACCACTTATCACTGATCTCTGTCTGGACATCAAGCTGTTGACTTCTTCTGTCTGGACGCAACCTTGCAACCAATTCCTCATCCACCAAACAGACCATCCATCAGATCTCTATCTCTCCAATTTAGAGAGAAGAATGTTGTGAGAGACCGTGTCAAAGGCTTTATAGCAGTCCAGATAGATGACATCTGCAGCTCTTCCCTTGTCCAGTGATGTAGTCACTTGATCATAAAAGGCTACTAGGTTGATTAGGCCTCTCTGTCCTCCATGTGCCTTAGCATAGCTTCTAGGAGGATCTGTTCCGTGATCTTCCCAGGTACAGAGGTGAGACAGGTCGGTAGTTCCCAGGGTCCTCCTTTCTACAATATTTCCCTTTTTTCCAGTCACCAGGGACTTCACCTGAGTGCCGTGACTTTTCAAATATCATGGAGAGTGGCCTGGCAACTACATCAGCCAAGTCCCTCAGGACTCTGGGATGCATCTCGTCATGTCCCATAGACTTATATATGTTCAGGTTCCTCAGGTGATTATGAACCTTCTCTTACAGTGGGAGGGACTTTGCTCACCCAGTCCCCATCTTGTGGTACATCCACTTGAGTGGTGTGGGAAGAGAGGTTATCAGTGAAGACCAAGGCAAAAAAGTTGTTGAGTATGTCAGCCATCTCCTTGTCCCTTTTTACCAATTTGCCAGTTGTGCTCATCAGAGGGGTACGCTTTCTTTGACCTTCCTTTTCTGATTGACATACATGTAGAAGCCCTTATCATTATTCTTTCCTTCCCTTGCCAAGTTCAGCTCCAGCCATGCCTTGGCCTTCCTGACCTCATCCCTCATACACAACAGGGTAGCATCCCTCTACTCTTCCCAGGATACCTGTTCCTGCTTCCACTGCCTGTGCATTTCCTTCTTGTCCTGTGGTTGATTGTCAGATCTCAATGCAGCCATGCTGATCTCCTGCCTTCCTTGCCTGATTCTTAGACGTGTGGACGGAGAGCTCTTGCACTCTACGGAAAGCATCCTTAAAGATCTGCCAGCTCTGTTCTGCACCCTTGTCCCTGAGGGCAGTTTCCCAGGGGGTCCTATTGACTAACTGTTGAAGAGCAGGAAGTCTGCTTTCCTAAAATTCAGGACTCTGATTTCACTCTTTACCTGTCCCATATGTGTCAGGACTGCAAACTCTACCAGTTTATGGTCACTGCAGCCCAGGCTGCCTCCAATCTTGACATCACCTGATGTCAAGCTCACTTGAACTGAAGCATTACAATTTGTTGATCAACCCCCCACTAACAGTTACAAGTGGATTAAGGTACTACTTGGTGTGTGAATCACTATTGGCATCTGGCCCAATAAACTAGTTTGCAAGGATGACTCAGGTACTTCAACTTCACCTTTGGTATTGGATTTAAATTTCATTTTTTTATGTAATTTTTGTTTAAAACTTTGCCTCTCTTTAGCTTATCCTCTGAAACTCTTTATGTGGTATTTTGCCAGTCAGTGAATTGTTTAGGTTGGAAGGAACCTCTTGAGATCTTCTAGTTCAGGGGTCCTCAAACTACGGCCCGTGGGCCGGATATGACATTCTTTTTCCTGTTTTTTGTGCACTACTACAAATAAAATATGTGCAGTGTGCATAGGAATTCGTTCATTTTTTTCCAAACTGTAGTCCGGCCCCCGACAGTGTCTGAGGGACAGTGAACCGGACCCCTGTTCTAGTGTAACCCCTCTACTCAAGCGGGGTCAACTAGACCAGGTTATCCAGAACCGTGCTCAGCTGGGTTTTGATTATCTCCACAGATGAAGACCACAGCCTCTCTGTGCAACCTTTTCCAGTGCATGACTACCTGCACAGTACAAAATGTTTTATATTTCCTGTTTTTTAATTTGTACCCATTGCCTCTTATCTGGTCCCTGGGCATGACTGAGAAGAGCCTGAGTCCCTCTTTGTCATTGCTTCCTATCAGGTGTTTATAAACATGGGTAAGATCCTCTTGAACCTTCTTCTTTCCAGGCTGAACAGCTTTCTGAGCTTGTCCATCTATGACAGATGCTCCAGTCTCTTAATGGTACTCGTGACCCTATGTTTTCTTCTTTTCTGCTTATGCTGTGTAAGCCCGAAATGACTTCTGCCTCCTGCCATTCATAAAGCTCCTGTGCTGTCCTTAAAATCCCACTGCCTTCTGTCGTCTTATTAACAGCGAGTCTTACTAAACGCTATGTAAATGCATAGCTGCTATGCCTGTTTGCTTTTACAGTGTGAGCTTCATAATGCTGAGGCTGTTCTTCTCGAGAGCTTGGAAGTGCTGAGCACATAACAGGTGCTTCCCTGTAAAAACAACAGTAAGAGTCAAATGCTAGTGAGAATAACATGAAATGACAAAGTGCCCTACATTGGTGCTGGTTTAGTGAAAAACGTTTTTTAGCCCTAAGCAGAGATTGGGGCAAAATGACCGGGAAAGGCATTTGAAGAGAGTTTGTGAAGTAGAGATAATATTTTTTTTTTTACAGCTCCTTACACAAGTTTTTCTTTTTGCTAGCAAGGGAAAGTCAAAAGACCAGCAGGGGTAATTGAGAGCTGCATGTGCAGTGGCATTTACAAGGAGTGGAGATAAATGGGATCATCATAATGCACTCTGAATTGCAATACAACTTTCTTGTTCCCAGCAGCCAAAGCAGTGGTCCCTGATTGATTGATTCTGCAGAAAGGCTGAAAGGCTATTTTTTGAGTTTTTGAAACTGAGAAGAAAATGTGAAAATAAGATAAATAAGTTTACAAATGCTGCAGCCAAATAAACAGACTGCTTCAAAAAGACAACTCTTAATTTCTTTATAAGATGATACACACTCCTGAGTTCAGTCTGTGAGAAATTGTTTCAGGCTTCCAGCTGAGCTCTTTCCAAAGATAATGCAGGTGGAAAGATGAGTTAATGACTTAAACAATTAGAGATTTGATGCACTCTTCCATCTGTCAAAGCCCACTGAAATGAAGGCTCACATTTTTAATTTGTGCCTCCAGCATCTAACTCAGTCTGAAATGGTGTCAGCGATTTGCCCTGCCCACGGTACTGTCATTCTTATGGAAAGCATTCTGTGCACACATGCTGGGAGACTTTTATCAAACATATTAGTGTGCATTTGAGAGATCATTAGCCTGAAGTAGCTGGAACATTCCAGGTTTCTTAGCCTGGAAACTCACATCTCTGCAGGAAAGTGTGTTGAGCCACTGTTATTTACACAAGAAAGCTACAGCAGGGTAACGATAGCTTTGTAAAATTTAGGAGGAATAGTGGTTCTTGGTATTGTCAATTTGCCACCCATGAGAGGGTGAGATAATGGATGTTTTGATTTTTGACTAAAAAGAAAATGAATAAATACTTTTCTTGATCTGCTAGACAAGTGTGTTTTTCTTCCATCTGGTAAAAGATAAGGTAAAACCATTTAATGGAACAGAGTTCATAAGAATTGGTAAGATTGTTGGTGTGCTAAGTAGGTAAAATAATCCTGAGCATGTGAGAAGTAAGAAAGCAGATATAATACTAATTGCTTGCATTCTTATGGATGATTTGAATTTTTAAAATTATATTCATCTATAAAAAGGTAGAGGGGGCTGAGAACCATAGTGGTTAGATGATTAAAGCTGAACTAGCTAAGAAATAGGTTGACTGAAGTTTCTGGATATTTATGTTTAGGGAAGTAGAAGAAAGCTTTGTGATTCAGTGTTTATGTTTATACAAAAGCATTAGTGTATAAATGTGCTGTGATGACAGCAATTTCTTTGTTCTCTAAGGGCCTTGAGAACTGACAAGTAAACAGAGTTAAAATCCAAACAGTGTTTACAGTACTTTGTAGTCCTCTGATGTATTGCTCTAGATTTGTAAATATCAAGTTTTATTTTTCCAATATCAAACCCCCAGCTGTATTAGAATATGGGACACTGAAACAAGTGGAAATGAAAAAAAGTTCATATTCTTCACATTTACCATATTGGATTACATCAGTCATCCTTCCAGTCTAATACAGTGCTACCAGCTGGATTCTCCATATGTAAGTAAACCTGCAGGTGTGGAATAGCCTCCTGCTAGAAAAAAACTTACTTAAGCCCTACTACTTATTTTTGAGTGGTAATGTGAAACATAAAGGGTATGTCCTTTCCCAGACACTAGTTTTGGTTTCTAAGCTCTTACTGTTTATTGGTGTGTTCAACTTAGATGTTTTTGTCTTGAAGAACAGACCTCAGGGCTTGACAGAAAAGGTTTTGCTTGGCCTTCACTCTGAATGGTCCTCTCTGGGCAACCTGGTGTTTCACCACCCTCACTGTAAAAAATTTCTTCTTTACACCTAGTCTGAATCTACCCTCTTTTAAAATTAAAACCTTTACGCCTTGTCCCATCACAACAAGCCCTACTTAAAAGTTTGTCCCCATATTATTTATAGGCTACTTTTAAGTACTAAAAGGCTGCAGTAAGGTCTCCCTGGAGCCTTCTCTTCTCCATGCTGAACAACCCCAACTCTTTCAGCCTTTTCTTGTAGGAGAGGTGTTCCAGCCCTCTGATCATTTTTTCGGCCATTTTGTATGATCATTTTTCTAGTGCTAGAAGATTATCACCACTGCTAGAGCCCTTAAGATGGATAGGGAGGAAAGGATCATACTGGTTGTCTGTCCCTGTGCCCCAGGGTTTTGTTGATGCAGAATTATTCTGCATTTCTCATTGATCTCATCATGGCTTTATAGAAAACGTTGGCTCCTTTAGAGCTTGCTTTTCTGGCCAGTTTTATTTGGTCCACTTGCTAATGGAGGTAAGCAAGTTTGATCTCTGTGCTCTTTGAAATTTGAACTACTGAATACTGAGCAAACTGAGCCAATGCTGAGCATAACCAGCTAAAGATTAAGAAACCCTCTTTCACTAAGGAAGGATACAACATTGTCATTAATGACTGAATTGTGCCAACACTGTCTTTGAGGAAAGTAGCATAACAGTCTCAACTGAAGTCTCAAAAATGCAAATGCTGGCTTTGGGCCTGAAGTCTGCGTGCTCTACACAATATACAGACATACGCGATGGCTAGAGCGAGAAACGTGTGCAAGGGCGTGCGCGCACACACACGTATCCAGCAGATATTTATTGAAGCTGGCATGCTGGAGCACTAAATGCTTCTTTAACATAGCTTTATCTGCTTCAGTGAACACTGTTCAGAATTCAGGAATATTCAGACTGTAGAACCCTTTATTTAGAGGTATTTGAGCACAAAAATAATCCCTTCCTAGAAACTTTGAAATAGCAACAGAGCTGTGCAGCCTAATCAACTGTAAATTTTTGTCATCTAGAAAGCAGTTAATTAAGTAACATCTAGCAGAAGGGAAATCTTCACTGGAGCAACACTGGTCACACAGTAAAGACAGACAGTACTACTGAGACTAAAGAAAATTAGCGGTAAATCTACTTGAAAGCAAGCAACAGTTTTATCCTTTTAAGTCTTTAGAGTTTTTCCAGGTCTCTCAGCTCTCAGTTTGCTCAAACCTTGTACATATTTTTTTTTTGTCTTTCAATAACTTTGTACTCAATATGCAGAGCGAAATATATAACACGGAAGTGTATTTGAGATTTTGATTTCCCAAATACAATCTTAGTTCCCTAAGCTCAGCTCCATGGATTGCTATTCAGGAATTTTAATAGCCTACATAAGTCAGAGAATCTGTACAAAATTTATAACTTTGCAGTTGAGATCAGAATCTTAATCTTATCTTATTAAATTACATTTCATTAACCTAATTAATTCTTGGTGCAAACCAGGCTGTAATTGTCTGTTTAAATGTATGGTCCATTTCCCCTGTTGTGGGAGATAACTGCAGAGTTCGATCAAATATAGCTCTAGTTAAGTGACAAAGACAAAATGTACTTGCATTGGCCTTCAACGTACTACTGAAATATATTCAAGACATTGTAAAGGGACAGAGTCTTAAGACCAGATTCATGTTTGTATCATAGTCTTGACTTTAAAAGGAGTTTTGCTTAACTAGGCCTAGGGCATTATTTAAAACCCATTGAAGGAAGAAATACGAACTTTAAACAAACTTTATATCCATCCATAAGGCGAGATTGTTCTTTTTCATGTGACCTACGCTGGAGTTTCTCCATTAGCACAATATTAAAGGAGACACAAAAGTGTGCTTAAGTAGATGAGGATACTGTTCTGAGAGGAAGGCAACTTTCTTTGAGGCACACAGACAAGGATGTAAGAGCCCTTTTCTTCACACACTCACTGACTTGTAAGGAAACCATTGAGCTGCAAGTGGAACCTCTGAATGTTTTCTGTTTTCGAGTGCATGCAAAGACTTGGGAAGCTGTCTGAGCACAGAAGCATGGTCTGTCCTGAAACATAAACTGGAGGGTTTTGTGTTGTAACACTGTGATATTTGATCAAACGTTAAAGAGTTAATTGCCTTTTAGCACTAGAGTTATTAGAATAACTCTCTATACAACAGACATAAATGTTTCTGAGGAGGTGCAGTGCTAAAGAGCTATGTTTGTGCCATGGATTTTAAGCGGATCTCCTCATTGAGTTTCCTTAGAAAGTTCTGCTTAAAGTCAGTTTAGGGTATAGTCTCAGGGCAACAGGTCAAAAAGGTAACTGGTTTTGAGAGTTCTTCCGTAATAATCACACCTACTATATGAATTACAAACATGCATTCTGATTTTAGTCAAATCAAATGTTTTTAGCTATTTCAATGGCCTGAAGAATTTAAACACACAGAGGCAGCGTTGACCTATACAGATACAAATCCTGAACCCTAGGATAGTGAGAGGGAAACACTGAGGCCCGTTTTCCGATTCCATAACCTTTCTGAAGTGACTTATGTATCTGCAGTTGGGTCTAAAGGCTATTTTCTGCAATCTAATTTAAAACTGGCTTGCATCCTCGTTTTATACCAGTGAACAGTTACATAGGTTGTAAATTGAAGAGGAAAATCATATCTGTATTACTTGAGTGTTGACATATGTGTTTAATGTGTATGGGAAATGTGAAGAGATATTTTGGGTTCATGTTCAACCTAAGGAATTTCTCATGCGGGAATACCAGCAGGATCCACTGCACTGAAATGGAAAAAGACAAAGGGTAACTTCAGCATTGTACTGTTTTGATGCTGATGCATGTATGCATAAAAGGGATTTCCTTTTTCAGGAAGGTGTTTTCATCTTACGCATTTAGGAATGAAAGGATTGCCATTATTAATTCTGGAAAGGGATTTTTCCTTTGGAGCGTGAACCAGGAGACTTGAGTTATGAACAAGGATCTTCACCTCAGAATATCTTAATTTTGTACTTGCTTTAAGATGTAAAACCTGTAGATTCCAATAAAAGTCAGAGTTTGCAACTTCTGACTTTGGATAAAGAAAACAGGTACCTATACTTTTTTCTCACAAAAGTGGTATTGTTGTGTCCAAAATGTATTAAATCTAAATATCCATAATAAATCAGGGCATGAGCAAGAAAGGAAAATTCAATTAAGATATTTGAACTGTACCCCTCTGAAGATAGTAGGAATTTTCCAGATTAGGAATGCCAAATCAATTTTTAAACCAGTTTCATATTAGGAATGACATACCTCAAATTTTATGATTTAAGTAAAATGTTTAGCTATATTTTGAACTCCTTTGGAAGGGAAGTAGACATTTTTAGTTTACGTAAATATGAACACCCTGTTAACCCTCAGAAACAACGAAGATACTTGTATTTGCTACTTCATCGATGTTTTCAACTTAGGTCCACTTGAATCAGGCTTTAGCATCACGTGGATTCTGATGTGTTGCTCTTATTAATGTTTGGTATTCTTTCTGCTTGTCCTGAGAAAACCATACAGAGACCTGAGCATGTCCTCAGCCTGGGCCATGCGGCTATTGTTAGGAGAACTAACCATCCTTACTTCTGGGTGGCAGGCATGCTTATTAGAGGTATGGTCAGACCCAGGAGGCAGAGATCAGTGTGGCTACAGTTGTTAATTTTCATTTGGATCTGTTGAGTGATACCTGAGGGATCATTATTCACTCATGGGGTGGGAGGTATAAAGCTCCTAAAGGGTTATGAGCAAGAGAAGGAATTGGAGTTTTTTGGTGAGATTTTTTGCAAGGTTAGGAGTTGTAGCTGTAAAGAAGCACCAAAACAATGAGAGCTGACGAGTAACTATTTAAATCAACGCCAGCTTAACCAAACCTGTCTTCCACCTTACAAGATCATTGGCTCAGCAAATATTTCTTGAGGAACTGCTGGTGTCTCAGAGAAGACCTCTAACATTTTTCTACTGGGGATCTGTTCTGCCTATATATTATTTAGGGTTCTGTTTTTCTACCATTATTTATCAGTAAACGTGTCTGCATCACAGAAGTAGTGTTTCTTTAAAGTTTAGCTCTTCCTGCTGCACAATTGCCTCATCCAAAGTCATCTTTCACTTTGCGTCATCATACACAACTCCTACGATAACTGTGACCTACGTAGTTTGGTGGGGTCATGATACAGAAAATAATCCCCTTCTAATCACTCATTTTCTTCAAAAGATGAATTAAATCTTTTGGTTTCATAACTGCATATTTTAAAATTAATCTATAGTTACGTAATACATTTGAATAACAAATTAGGGTTTAAAAAAAAGAAGAGATTTGGTTGGTAGCTTGCTTGCCTTGTTTTTTCCTTTTAATTTCTACTCCTACCGTTAAATAAACAGAAACCAGGAAAACTAAAATAATGTAGCTTTATTGTATGGGAATACATTTTTTGTTAAAGGATAATAGTGGTGCATAAAATCACAATATGTACTTCATTCAAAGTAATGTCTGGCTGTAGGAGAAATCATCTGATCCTCATGTTTCCTAGGTTTAATAAGGGTTTGAAAATATTGTAGAAAGAATAATTTAATTCCTTAAATGGCAAGTAAGTAGGTTATCATCATCTTCAGGGAAAGGCTTATTTGTCCTCATTTTCCTGGGTCCCACATTATGCAAATTCCTTTATAATACACTTGGAAGTAGTTACTGCAAGAAAGTGGGTGTATATATGCTATTCTTTAAAGATGTTCTTTTAATGTTTTTTCCAGACAACATCAACAGCAAAAGAGATTTGCAAACACTGTTCATAGGCATGAATGTTTTTAATCACTAGTACTGGAAGATTTAATTAACTAGGAATTCAGCTCTTCTTCACCCTTTTTACTAGTTCAGTGGTAGAAATATTGTCAGATACAATACTGATTTAAAAGTGTTTGTGAAGTGTCTGATGCTCTTAATAGCTATTTAAACTTCTCCTTTTGGCAGATCATATCAAAATGTTGAAGACATTGGTGGTAATCTGTAAAAAAGTAAGAGGACAGCAAGGCGATGAAGAAGCAATCAACAGGTAGCGTAGTAGTGTAGGCAGATCACATACCCACATATTTGCTGAAAAGTGACAGGGATTGTTCCTGCCCTGCCAGCAGAATCCTTCTAGTGGAGGCTTGTTGCACTTCTGCTCTCTGCCTACAAAATCTGCCCCTTATTAGGTATCATGGTTTAAGCCCAGCTGGCAACAAAGCACCCTGTGGCTGCTTACTCACTTCTCCCTGCCAGTGGGATGGGGTGAAGAAAATATAATGAAAGTCTGGTGGATCGAGACAAGGATCAGGAGGGATCCCTCACCAGTTGTGGTCGCCAGCAAAACAGACTCCATTTGGGGGAAAAAAAATAAAAATAAATCAATGTAATTTGTTACCGATCAGATCAGAGTAGGATAATGAGATATAAAACCAAATCTTAAAAACACCTTCCCCTTCGCCCTCTTCTTCTTCCTGGGCTTAACTTCACTCCCAGTTTCTCTTACTACTCTCCACAGCATCACAGAGGGATGGGGAATGGGGCTTGCAGTCAGTTCATCAGATGTTGTCTCTGCTGCTCCTTCCTCCTCACACTCTTCCCCTGCTCCAGCATGAGGTCCCTCCCATGGGAGACAGTTCTCTATGTGCTTATCCAATGTCAGTCTTTTCGATGGGGCTACAGCTCTTCATGAAATGCTCCAGCCTTTGGGGGAACCATGGGATGCCAGCGTGGGCTTCCCACAGCATCATGACCGTGTTTGGGCACAGTCATCTACTCTGTTGTGGGATCATCCATGGGCTGCAGGGTGACATCCTTCTTCACCATAGTCTTTACCACAAGCTGCAGGCAATCTCTGCTCTGATGCCTGGAGCACCTCCTCCTGCTCCTTCATCACTGACCTTTGTGTCTGCAGAATTATTTCTCTCACATCCTGCTCCTCTCACCACTGCAGATTTTCCGGCAGTTTCTTTTTTTCCCCTTCTTAAATACATTATCACAGAGGTGCTACCGCTGTCACTGATGGGCTTGGTCTTGGCCAGCAACGGGTCCATATTGGAGCTGGCTGGCAATGGCTCTGTTGGGCATAGGAGGAGCTTCTGGCATCGTTTCGCAGAAGCCACCCCTATAGCCTCGCACCTACCAAAACCTTGCCACACAAACCCAGTACATTAGGAAATGAGGTGTGACTTTGTTTCTTTAACTTGGCTTTTATTAAAAAAATGAAGTTGTTCATCATGGAATTAAAAAAAGAAAGAAGAGCTCAAATCATAATAATTTGAAAGGGTTTCCCTCCATGAGTTTGACATATATATATATAGTTTGACATACTCAGTTTGCTGAGTATGTCAGTGCAGTTCAAACAGATGCATGTGTGGCAAGCGTGTTTTGTATCTGCAGAGAAACTCACTTGAATGGTCTGTTAGTTTAGAGTGATATTTTAAGTGCATTACCGTTTGGATTTTAATATTTTTCAGGGGAAAGGCTGAAATACAGTTGTATTTTATCAATAGTGAGTTTAGGGAAAAGCTCTAGAGTATATTTTATAGGTCTGTCATGAAAAGCTTGTGCATCTTTATTGCTAACATTTGTTGGCTGATGATAGGTTATCAAACAGTACGGAGCTGTTTAACGCTTTGGAAGAAGACAATAAAGAAATTCATGACACTTGCTTAACAAGAAGCACAGTGTGTTTTGGGAAATCTGTCAGTGAGAAGACAGGCCTGTAAAGATGTCAGGCCTATTTTGCCCTTTCTGCCTCTTGTTTATAATCTACTGTTTCAGCTTTACAAGTGACTTCACATTTGGTACTTGAATCGAAAATAGACATCATATAACCCGGAAAGGATATCAGTGGTTTTGAGATGTTTTATCATGCAGTGGAAAAAAAAACATTTTTGTAATGTCTGCAACTGCAAATTGCAGATTGCAAATGATTACACTTTCTGTTCATGGCTCCAGAATATTAGTAAAGTAAAAATATTTTCTTATTTGAATAAATTATATATATAATTATTTTGGGGTGGTCTGTCAAAGTGGTAAATGTTCCATCAAACCCAAGTATTACTGATGCGTGGTACTGCATGCCTCCAGTAATCTGAGCTCCTCTGTAATGATGTACGACGTTCATTTTGCATGCTCTGTGGTATATTTTATCCAGCATTTGGATAGCATGATATTCTGACCTTGTCTGATTGGTGATCTAATTTACTGTGAATGTTGCAAGAACAGTAAACAAAGCCTGGAAGAATTGTCAAGCTGCCAAGTTATATTGTTCTGTATCTTTTCAAGACAATGCCACAGAAATTTATCTGTCTTGACACCTTTGTCTCCTGTATTAAGAAAGCCTTAACTAATTTCTCTTTAGTTCTATGGTCTACCATCTAAAAATGCCACATCTTATAAAGAGAACAGGTGGAAAGGCTTTTAAGAAGAGGCCTTGGGGAGATGGAATTAGTTAGGGAAAAATAACATCAGCTAAATTGTTTGAGGGATTCCAAGATTGACAAAAGTGCATCATAAGAAGAGTGTGTGAAATATTTGAACAACACTGCTGTGTTATAATTTATAAATAACTATGAATTAAGCTAGTGTGTAAATACCTTGTACAAATATGCTGAATAGGCAAACACTTTTTTTCATGAATCCCACAGCCATTTACAAATGTCAGTGATGGCAGGAAATCTGAAGCAGTTTAGTTTTATCGTATTTTCCTTTCACCTTTCTCTCTCACTCCCTCAAGAAACCTATAAAAGAAAAATGCTCCACTCCGTTCAAACCATATAGGGGTTTTGCATCTAACTCCTTCAGGCTCTCTGGAAAATCTGAACCTAAATCTGTACATAATTTACTTTTAATTGAATATTGAATTGATTTTATTTGGATTATTTAAATTTTATGTGTGAAAGATAAACACTGGGATATAGAATCACATCTTGGCAATATGGTTGTACTTTAATTGCTTAAACTACTTTTGCTTTTAATGGGAAATTGCTAGCAACAGTACACATCTTCAGTAGGTATTTATAAACAATGAGAACTTCAAAAGTGAAGAAAGTATATAACAAAGTGGCAGTCTGGGTAGAAAGTGTGATTATAGTATACTTTTACTGGGATTTGGGTGTAAGGTCTCTATTTATAAGATGGTTAATCATCTTCTAGTTGAACAGTTAAATACTGAGAACAACTCTTTTTTGAGTCTTACGATGCTTCAGCCAATTGACATAAGATAAGCTTCTGTACCCATCCCTCCCAGCACTTTCAAAGCGCAGTGGAGCTTATTATAAGTGAATGACTCATACATAGGGTGGAACAAATGCACCATTGGTAGCCTACAGAGATAATAACACTGACCTCCGGTCATTTTACAAGAGAACTCTCCCGTGTAGGTCGACTTCCCACTGCTTTAAACCCAATCTAAATAGACTATTCATGGGGAACTGGATTGACAGATTAGCGATTTATATGCACAAATATAGGCAATAGCAGCATGGTCTCTGTACTTCAGGACACAAGAGGTAGTTTAAATATCTGACCACTAAAAACAGACTGACATTTTTCTGTAAAGAAATATAAATTTCCTTCAAACTTACTGAAATATGTGCTGTAGTCATAAAAGTCTGATCTCGTAGTCTATATTTGTGAAAGACTTCCAGTAATATTAGTTGTTCAGAATTAAGGGTTATGATGGCACTGCAACTTCGTAAGTGACATTGAGGTAGGTAAAAAGAAGACAAGATTTTAGATTCTAGGTCAACATATGCTTAAAAATGCGTTTTTTGCTTTCTCCCTTTTAATAAATATGTACACATTGAGTAAGCAAGAATAATTTAGTAAAAGTACAAAGTTTAACATTTGTCAGATGATATCTATCTTGGGAGGATCCATTGTCAAATTATATCCATTTTAGGATTTAAGATTTAGAATATGAAAGTGATAATGTGCAGTAGTTCAAATTTTTGCACCATGAAGTATGATCTAAGTGTGTCAAATACCTTCATCTTCCAACTGGAAGTATTAACACTTATGTAATGCAATTTGAAAGTAGAACTTGTCCACCCAGTGTATACTAGGAAGAAACTTATTTGCACCTTTCTGCAGAAAGACATGGGTTCTTCTGCCTGATTTTAAAAAAAAGGTTGTATTGAAAGGAGTGATTTCAAAGCAGATGACAAATTACTGAAAAGACATTTTAATTGTATAATAGCATTGTCCCACAGAGGAAAGAAAAAGAAAGAGCAAGAGAGAGGCAGAAGTAGGGGGTGGGGAAGGAACTTCCCCCCAACATTCTCTAACACTGAGTTAAGAAAAAACACATGAAGAGGCAACCTTCTGTTGTTTTCTTCTTTTGCTGTTCTTTTTATTTCTTTTAAAGGGTGAGAATCTTAACAGGTTTCTTAACGTTTTTTTTTTCCTTTTTCCTGGGCCTTTTGATGCAGAACTCTATGACATGCTGTCAGGTCTCTCAAAAAAGGTTATTTAAAAAAATTACTATTCCAGTTGTATTGTACTTGCAGAATATATGACAAGTGATATGGCATCAGTGATACTTGATTTATAGAAAGAGAAATAGTAAAAATGTGCTGGAAATTTGTATGAAAAAAAATTGGAAAGTTATGAGTGAGAGTTTCAATCCAAATATATATATGTCAACCTGGCCTGCTTAGCCTTTATGTAGAATATAAGAATTTTTGACTAGATGTTATAATGTAAGCTGCTGCGATATATTTTCAAGATGTTACTTATGTGAATCTGTTTTGATAACATAGTTATCAACTTTTACTGAAGGCACTGAAACTATTCGTTGTTTTTCACCTGTGCTCTGAACCTGTTCATTTAACCATGGAGAAAATTGTGCTTGTTGATTAGTAATACAGTATGTATCTATAGCTCTCTATATATTTGAAAATAGTTTTTATTCTCACTGAAGTAGAAGAATTTATATTGGCAATTCAATTACCTGGCTCAGGAGGCTTTTTTTGAGACCTGAATCCAGAGATCTTTACTTGGTCACACCACTCACAGGACAAATCCAGGACAGCAGTTTCCTTGGGCTTTCCTTACTTTGTACCCAGGCAAGATTTCAGTGAAAGTCAGGACACTGCAATGATATAAAGTCTTCTTCCAGCAGTAACTCCCTTCAAGATGAAGACTTTGCAACTGGGCTCCAAAATTGCAGTGCTTTTCTATTTGGAAGTTGCAGGACACAGCTGCGAAAACACACATGTATTTGTTTTTTGTGACTGATTAATGATAGATGTATTTACTAAACCACTTTGGGTATGGAAACGTCAGTTTTTATATAGAATTCATATTTCAAGTCTAGTTGTCTTTTCCCATATCTGCACTTTAAAAAACAACATGAAGTAGAAACTGGTGTCTGGGAGAGAGAGAACATTTTTACTTGTTATTTCTGCTGCATTATCTATCTAAACCATCATCTACCTATGCAGAAATTCACAATTCTCAAATATGCTCATTTCTTTTGCTTTTTAAATTCTACTTCCTCAAACTCTGTTTATAAAGTGCCAGGTGCTTCGAGAGCCTTTTGATTCTTCAAGTATGTGGATTAGGCTTAACCTTTGTTGTGACTTTTGCTAGCATTTACAAGGATATGCCTTTGATTGCTAGAGGAAGTTGCCATGAAAAGGCAGAAGAGAAGCACAAACATCTGGCATCTTCTGCTTCCAGCTGTCCTGCACATCATCTCACCTCATCTTTCAGCTTCCATTCTGAAATATCATTTCCCTGGGAAAACTTACCTGTCTTCCCTTGGGTCCAGTAGTCCATTCAGATAAGTAGAGGCATCCTTCCCTCCATAATAGAAGAATTTGGGAAGAAGTTTAGTTTGAAAACCCCTAAGTTTTAGTTGGGTCTAAGTGTAGATTGAAAATTTTATACCTCTATCTGTTCCTGGTTTTGCTTCTTCACAAACTGTTGCTTTTACACTAGCAGGGAATATGGGCTATGCCACACTGAGAGAATTGTAGCTTGACACAGATGCTGAAATGTGTTTGGGACTGCTGCCTCTCTTTGAGCTACTGAAATGATGAAAGTGAGTGTTTTGGTGAATACTTTAGTTCCTGTGAGCTTTTTGTCTGTTGGTTTCCTTAACATTACACAGTATTTGAAAACTCTTCTTTCTGCTTGAAATCCAGTTTGAGAGAGTCATCCTTATTTTCATTTTTGTTTTATAGTATATATTTTTATAAAATGTGGCCACAACCAGCTTATGTTCAAAAGTGCCATGTTTGCTCTTGAACATAACCAGGCTTCCAAGATGATGACAACCATCAGGGTACTCTGAGGGATAATTTCTTTTAGGCATTTAAAGAGAGACTGTGCAGTAAGAGGTTCCAGTGGAAAGCCAGAAATCTGTTAAAGGATATTTGTGATCACCTGTCATAAACTTCTCCACTTTGGTCCCAATTTAGAAACACTTGTACATGCTTTCACTTTTATGTTTTTCAGGTAAAATCCAATCCACAAGGAAGTCAGCGTAATTTTCACTGAAAGTGTCAGCGTGGTAAGGAACAGCACTGAAGTTCATTGAACTTGGAGTGCTATCATTGCAGATAGTGTAACTCTGAAGTTGAATAGTGCTGACAGTTCATGCAACTTAAGGATTTGCTTTTCCTTGGTGGCGCAGAAATCTTTACAGATAATTACAGCCTCAGTTCTTTGAACCTATAGAGTGCTATTTACAAGAATGCCGAGATAAAATGTCTCTCTGCATCTGCTCTAAACTGTATCTTACTGTAGGTTTATGTCTGTCTAAAATACTAAATGTCACTATTTCATGTCACTATTTATAAAACAGATGAAATCTCTGTTAGTAACTGATCTGTTTAGTTAGGCTGAAATTGCAAGAAAAAATTACTAAAGCCCTAATATATCTTTAGTTATCTTTTTGTCCAGTAGCTAGTTCATGTCCAAAAGTGCATCCTCAGGTAGCATCTGTGCCCAAGCATGCCCACACTGAAGCATTCCTGCATTGTGCACTTGGCCAACCCTTAAAATGCATCAGTTAAGTAGCTTGTTACAACAGGATAATTTAATTTCTGTCTATCATTGTTTCTGTTCAGAAGGTTATGGTGAAATAGATAACCTTAGAAGGCTGAGCATATTGGTAATTGCAATTACCTTTATTCTTTGTTTTGTGGTGCAGCCATTTGTTGTATCATTTTTTTTTATACGGGAAACTTGTTAGGCCACAGAATTATTTCTTACAGAGCATATAGTTATATAGGATCCTAATGTAACCAGAGCATGAGCCTGCTGCTGTAGTATAAAAGCATATATCATAACGACTCCCTTTTCTGTCTGTACAGATATTGAGCAACCTGCTTTAGTGGACTCTACATGGAGTAGAGGGAGTTAAACTAGATGATCTCCAGAGGTCACTTCCAACTTTAACCATTTTGTGAAATAAATACAGGTATCATCATGAAGTAATATATCAAGAAAAAATTCGACCCTCTGATTGTTTGTAATATGTGCTTCTTTGGACAATGTGTTACTTAACAGTCAAACAAGGTGTTTTAAGATGCAAAATTGAAAAGGAGAGGTATGGAGCATGAAACCCAAAAGGAAGAGTTGGCAGATACTGTCTTCATTATGCAACACAAAATTCTCTGTTTCCTTTGAAATGCAGATTTTGTTTAAAAGAGGAAAAGAAGAGAAGCAGCATTTAATTTATGTTCAGGTTGATGTGATTTTTAAAAAAAGAACAGATAAAATGCATTAGAGGAAGGGTATGTGCTAATTTTAGGCTTGCACAGACTGTCTCTTGAGCTGCCGGAAAGTATCACCGCTTGATTTTTTGCAGTCTTCATCACTGAGGAGTGTTGCAGCTTGGACCGATTGTTATTCGGACACTTCATAATTGCAGCTAACTTTATTCAGAAAGGGTGACACTGCTTAGTATGTAATTCAGAGTTATAAGAGGAATACAGAAAAAAATATCCATTATTCTAAACTGAGTTATGATACGATGATATCATCATTAAACAGAGTTATGCCAGTGTTTAATTAGGGGCACTAGCTAGCTGGCTAAATAGTTTCCTTGGCTTTTTAAATTTACATTCACTCTTATTGTTGGTGAGAGTGGTAAACTAGGCTGCAGTAAGTCAGTGGATGAGAATTAAATCATCCCCTTTTTCTCCTCTCCTTTGGAGCTTATAATTTACCTTCAACCTCTCTGCTCATACTGTTCCTCAACTTCAGTTGTTTGGTCTTTCTCACTGTGAGCATTTATTTAACAATTGTTCAGAGTTCAGGTTAATGAAGTGCTAACTAGGTAAGTTCTGTGGCTAGCACAATACATATATTTCCTTCAAGCTGGGCTGCAGATTCTGATTTGTGTACACTTTTTTCGGTTCTTATATTACCACTGAAGAGGTTGTTGTCCCCAGCTGTTTAGCACTTCTTTCCTCTCCACAATATCCCTTTGATTACTGCTTCTCTACTCTGATACTCCAGTGAGCACATCCTAACCTGCTTCAGTCAACACAAGTTGAGCTGGACAAGTTTACAGTTTTTGCTAACCAGACTCATTTTGACTGAAAAAAGTCACAGACTCACCTGCCTGAGGAAATCTCAGGGTGCAGTATTCTCTACTGTGAAGGGAGCGTAACAGAAGACAGAGGTGGGATATGGGGGTTGTCACAGCAAAATCTGAACATAGTACTTAACACTTGGTGGTATCTATGCTGTCATCCAGGGATAGGAAGTGATTTTCAATGATGAATTGCTTATAGGTGACTGTAACTCAGGTAGGAACAAGATTCTTCTGATTTAGCTGCAGCTAAGAGACACACGTTCTTATTGCTGATATACTTTTAAGTAGTGTTGGCAAATTCTGTGCCCTCTTTCTTGTCTAACTTCCCCATCTGTAAAATGGAATGATATTTACCTCCCATGGACTTAGTTGGAAATGTTGGTTTTGGGTTAATAAAGTACAGAGATACCACTACATCTGCTGTTGTGCTGAAAAATAATTCTGTTCCATAAAGTTAGCATTACATACGTGGGTTTATCTAAAACCAGAAATTTTTCTTGAGAAGAATGCTTTAATAGTGTTTGGAATTAAAATACTGCTTGTCTCCTACAGCTGTCTTTGGAGAATGGAGTATTTCAGTGAATATAGGAAACATTTGCTGTCCCATGTCTTTGCTAGGTGTCTGCACAAAATCAAATGTAAGTGTTATGATTTTATGTAAATCAACGATGAAAGATGGAGAAGAAAGAAATGAGTGCATGACACAGTAACAGCAACCAAGGGCTTGCTGTCTTGTGAAATTTTAGTTCTGGTTTTATATTGCTTTTTTTTTTTTTTTCAACTAAGGGCAAGATAGGGAAGTTATTTTTAGGATACACATATAGGATGCCTGGTCATTAGTGTCTGCTTGGATAATACCGCTGGATTCTATAATAATTTTTTATGACATCTGATCTCAGTACAACAGAGTAGCAAATAACCCAACAGTGAAAAGGACCCGTTATATTCTCTACCAAGGAAATCAGATTCCTTTCCTCAGATTCCTTGAGTTATAACTATGTGTTGATTACATTTCTTTGTGCTAAGTTGGACCAGCATTATACAGTATTAGTATAAATGGCTTTGCCAAAGTGGAAGCTTTACTGGGATATTTATGGAGTGAATAATCAATGTGTCATAATGTAATATATGTTACCTTTGGCTAGACTTACTTTTTGAATTAATTCTGATCTTTTTAATTTCTTCTGGGTGATAACTAACACCATGATAAATGGATAGGTGTGAAAGAATTCTCCCATACTTTGGCTCCCTATTTCAATCACCACAGATAAATATATAAAAAGCTTAATTCTTCTTGCTCATCAGAAACTACTCTAATAGATTGTTTTAAATTAGTGTCCTCTAAAGATAATAATGGTTGATGAAATATTTTAACTTTATTAATATATACTGCTCTGTAGTGATCATTTACTGTATTCATTGTGGTAAACTCCTACGTGGCTAATAGAGCATAAAGATGGGGGATGTGAAGTGAGGAAGATAAGCATTGAACATGTGTCATTTTCTAGAGTCACTTCTGAGGAGCAGGGAGTGAGCATGAGGGAGGTAGAGCAACTAAAACCTTAATCAGCTCGCAGTTTGCTGCTTCGAAACTGACACCATTTGTAATCTGACAGTCAAAGCAGCATAGCTACAAATAAACCTCTCAAAAAGCTTCAGAAACACCAAGCTAATGCATTTATCCATCACACTAGTATTTCTCCATGTTTATATGCAGAATCAAAGCTAAGAAGTCATGTCTCATCCCCTCCTCTACCCACTTACTCTCTCCCTTTCTTTGGCTAAAGGTGTCACATGCTGCTGTGTAAATCATCTCTGCCTTTTTTGTAATGGTGTTTGAAGTTTGATAACAGACATGTGAAATGTTATGAAAGCGTAATATTTATTTCCTGTATTGTGACTCAGAATATAAAAGATAATAATCAAATGCTTTACCTTCTCTTACTCTGTGAAACTAAAACTTTTATCCTGTTCTGGGTTGCTCTTTTATTTTTTTTCAGCTTCACTAAAAAAAATGGCTTTCATTTTCTTCTTTAGATCTTATGTAAGACAAAAGAGTAACAGGGTGAGTGTGAGACAAATTTGATTTTGTGTTCTGATTGGAAAATTTCACACTGAAGCCTCTAGTATGTCAGCTGAGTGTGGGAAACAATGACAGCTAACTTTTTTGTGTGCGGGATATGGGGATGAAGGAAGCATTTGGATAAACCCATAATGTTCATACTTCTAATTTTATTTGAAAGTAATATAGGTCAGGCTGGACATTCTTTAAGCTGTCAATTGTGCTAATGTGTCTTGTGACTACAGTGAGGAAAAATTTGCCATCAAAATTTGCCATCAGAAGACATTTGTAGCAGTCTTCTGCTTTTGGGGTTAGTGTAGAAAGATGGTTACATAATGAAATAATCTACAAAGTTGTCTGCCAAGTCTTTGATCTATGGATCTTGCTTTTTCCTAGATGGCATGTCTCCTAAAATCATGACAATAAGCAAAACATATTGTATGGCTCAAAAAATAAGAAGTGAAATTGGTATAAATATTGTTGTTTCAGTCTCAGAGAATTTTTTCTAAAGTTGACTTCAAAATGCCTTTGCATGATTTACTGTGATTTTTCACTCAACGGGCTGAATTAGCACAACACTGGTGGGCTACGTAACAAAAATATACAAGATGACAAACATTAAATAAAAATGTTGATGAAACTTGTGGGCCTATGATGCACAAAAAAACCACTATAGCTGTGATGAAGTATAGTTACAGCTTTAAGGTTTCAGAAAGAAGTTCTTGCTGTGTCCTAAATCCACAGTGACTAGAATGTTACATTAATTTGTTCTCATGGTGGAGATAATACTTGAATCTGTTTCAACACGATCAGGAAGTTCTTTGGAACACTTCTACTCTTGAGGGCAAATACTTTATCTGGGAGCCACACAGAAGGCAGTCTTCCTCCAGTCTTCTGGGGTCTGGTTCCCCATGTGGAAACAGTGCTCTTCTCTAAGAATACTGAATCTCTTTGTAGATGGACATAAGCATGTCTGAGTCTAGGCATACATTTTCTGTCTTGCGGCATGGTTCTGTTGCCTTGAAATGTTACGTACCCTGGAACACGTAATTCTTGTTAGCAAGCTTTTCCAACCGGCCAGATACAGCTGCAGAAGTTACAGGTGGCAGCACTGTGCTGCAGATGTGTCAGGTCAAGCTGGAGGAGTAGGCTTGAGGGAAAAAGGGGAGGTAGAGAAGATTTGAGGTGAAGGCCAAAATGGTGCATATCTCTTTTGTTACAGGAGACGTAACAGGTTTGTTATTTTGCTCTTCTCCGTTCCTCTTCTCCAGTGAAAATAAAGGGAAGGCATATATTGCCCAAGGTAAACTTATTGGCCACATTTTAAATTCTGTGAGAACTATTTCAGAAGTTTCTTTAGCACTTTGTAAAAAAGTGTGATGCAGTGCAGAAATACTAATACCACATATTACTCCCATCATATCATGTCTACATATTTCAGACTTCCAAAGTCAACCAAATATGTGAAAAATAAACTGTTGTGTATATGCTTTTCTATTTTTGTAATAGGAGGTACTGTTCAGTTTTTTTTAAATCTCATGACTTGTTGTGTACCATAAATTCTCATAAAAATGTAATTGCCTATAATTTTTGCACATTCGGTACTAGATGTTGCACACAACTTAGCTATGTAATTAATTGAATCAGCCTGATTTTTTTCTGCATCTCTTATTGGAGTAAACATATTGCAGCAGCTATACTCATTATCTGTACATATGTACAGACAAACATTTTGACTAGGAGGCTGGTGTGTTTCAAATTTACATAAGAGATTATTTTTCTCAACATCTTTTCCTGTTTATTAAACCATAAGGACATTACATCATTTGGAGTCAAAGTAAAGAACCCTTGTAAATATAGATTAAGATTTCATCAGATACTAGCAATAAACCTATTCTAAATTGAATGCCTGGGAATAGTTCCAATTTTTATCAAATCATGCACCCATTTTATAACGTTTTACTGAAAAATAACAGGAAACAAGAAAATGTAAACTCATAAGTTAAGTTTTCAACAGGTCTTGGAATTTTTAAGTGCCAAACATGTTTTGCATGCTCAAAATCTATTGACCAAAATCCTTTTTGAATTACAAATTATTTTCAGCTCGAAAGCCTGTTGTTAGGGAAATGCAAGCTGTGAATGCTAATTTGAATCTGCTTTAGCAATTAAGAACTGTAGTTAGAGCTGGACAGATTTTCTCTGAACAATTCTTTATTATAAATGTGTGAATGCAACACCTATGAGCTATGCTAATGAAGTTGCTATCAAGTTTAACAGACAAGGTTAGTAATTAGACACAATATTTTTGAAAGTGATAAAAAGCTGAAGAAAGCTGGTACAGTTGCAAGGCTGTGTAGAAATGAATATCTTCTGTTATGTAGAAAAGCTTCAGGAGACAAATTTTGCTGTAAAATCCTGTGCAATAATTTGGCTGCTCTTTCAAAGCAGTAGACAAGAACTTCTGGGACAGATTAATAAAATCACCACTTTATAGACATTTTTTCAATGAAATGTAAACATTTGCATACAATGTTTATTACTATAAAATTGCTGAAGTTCAGCAAACAAAGGTTTAAATGTTTCATGTTTTGACATTGCAGTGAAAAGGTACTCAACTGTGGAAACAATGATCTGCTAATTTTTCACTGATAAAGTGAAAAATGAGTTACACTGGAAGGAAATGGTAAGACAGAATTGCAAGAAGAAAGCTGCTTCACACCTTGAGTAAATACATAAAGATATTTGAACAATGTAAAAGTTTTTGTTTAGAAGTTAAGGGTGAAAAAAATACAAACTTGAATACATATTTACAAAAAAAATATTCATTCCAGCTACAGAGATGGTAAACAAGTGGGCAAAAAAGGCCTTTTGTGATGAACATTCTAAGTTTTCAACTATTATTAAAATGTGTATGATGTGATCAGAGGTTATCTTTCAAGACTATTAAAGCAATTATAGTACTATTGAAAGCCTGCTGAAGTAAATGCGAAGATACAACATTTTCACTTGACTTTGATTTGAAGCCTTATTGGCTACTTGTGATTATTGTTTTCAGTTTTAAAAGTTGTATTTCTTATGAAAGAACTTACACAATGCAATTTCTTGCCCTTCTTCTGATTATTTTTCATAATTATTAATCTGGCCGGTGATATATCTTCATTTTTTCCATTTTAAGCTTTTCAGGGTTTGAAAAAGATCTGTTCATTTAGATTTTTACTATCTACCAAAATACCAGTTTCAGGAAAGCTAAGAAATATTTATCTTTCTCCTTCAGCCTGGATTCTTCACTTTGTTGAGAAGCACTTGAGAAGCCCCTGAGCTTTTTTAAAGTGAATTTCTCCAGATTAGGCACTGCAAAAAGTTGCATGCACCAAGGACTCTTACGAAGATCCAGAGCAAAGAACATATAGTTGGGATAGAAAGTGAGACACTGTAGACTAGGAGAAGGCAAGGGCAGTTCACAGCTCTGCTGAGATCTGGGAATGCTTTTTGCAGGCAACTGGGAGTTCAGAATTGAAACCTGGTAAATTCTTCAACTCCCATAACCTGGTGCTTTAAGAAGGGGCATGTGAGATTAGAAAAAAAAGACTTTACTCTGCACCTTAACACCTGTGCAGTTTGACAGTGAAGTAAGAAGGGCAGAATATATGATTGCAAGTAATATTGTTCAGCCTAAAACTCTACAAGCTTTCTGCCTGAATTAGTAGCAAATTATCTCTGTCAAAGGTGATTTAATGATCAAATTTAATTTCAGTGTGAGAATTTGGTCACTGGACCAGTCATAGAGCTGCATGGTGACATAACTATCTTCTCTATAGGTATGCTTTCTAATGCTCAGGTTGCTCAAATTTGTCTCACCACATGAGACCTTGAACAGAAATTGGGCAAATAAGACTTTTTTATTTCAGAATGCAATAGTTCTTTCTTTGGGGATTATGGGAACAGCTCACATCTTCTAAATGCAGAAGTAGAAGAAAAAAACATTAACACTTAATCTTTTTTTTACTGGTCATCCAAAAAAAAAAAAAATCCCAAAGTTTTTTTCAGCTTAGTAAAAGGATGAGGAAACAGGAAATTTTCAAAACAGAATACATTTTGTGGTGGACTGACCATAAGGCTGTTTTATGTATTGACTGATGTGGCAAAGGACAGTATTCCCTCCCCCCAGCTATTTGTTCCATCCCACTACCTTATGATCACTTTGCAAGCTCAGCTCACACCTGTGGCCAAAAATTCCTTGGGGTGGAGGAGATAAGCAGAGGGAGAGTTTTCAGCATCGCCAGCCTAAAAGTGCGTTCACTTTTTTGGTTGGAGTGCAAAAGTGAACACAATGGGCAGCCCAGACAGAGCAGGAGGGCAGAACCAGGACATCTGACCATAGTTGGTTTGGCTTATGCCAGGGGTCCTCAAGCTTTTTAAACAGGGGGCCGGTTCATTGTCCCTCAGACACTGTCGGGGCCAGACTACAGTTTGGAAAAAAATGAATGAATTCCTGTGCACACTGCACATATTTTATTTGTAGTAGTGCACAAAAAACAGGAAAAAGAATGCCATATCCGGCCCGCGGGCTGTAGTTTGAGGACCCCTGGCTTACGCTGTTCTTGGGGCCTCACCTGCTCACTCTCATTATAAAGGGCAATGGGACTTGAGTCTCCTCTCACTTGTACCACTTAATAGCTGTTGGGGAGGATGGCATTGCTCTACTACATCTTGACTAATACTTTTGTATGCCTCTCACTTAACCTTCACTGATTGCTTTGTAAAGACACCATCTCTAATTTCCAAACTGGATCCAATGAGTTGGAAAACACTATTGTTCTGATTTTGTATCACTTGATTTGTGCTTGGTTTGAATGGCTCTACAAGAAGCAATGCACTGGAAGGTAAAGTCCATTACAGTCTTGTACTGTGTATAATCTGCATAAAGTTGAATAAAGCTTTTGTAAGGCACTAGCACAACTCAGGGTGGGAGGGGTCGTGGGGAATAGAATAAAACAAAAAACACCCCGAAAAGCTTTAGCATATACAGACCCTCAAGCATATTTATGTGCAAGCAGAGGGCGGTGAGTATTTTGGACTGATGAAGTGTTCCTTGTGTACTTATGTAAACTTGGGAGGTAGGTGCCACTGTTTAGTCTGCTTCTGCTTTCTTATGTTTAGAGGTCACTGTTTCAAACTTCAAATGTCCCTATCTTCTATACTGTATATTGTGTTACAGTAGGCAAAGCGATCCTTTTAAAACTACTTTTCTACTTTTTGAAAAGCAAATCTGATTGTAAGATGGAACATCATTTAGAAAAATCAGTAAAACACTTTGATGGGGGAAATGGCTTCTGGAGACTTACACAGGAGATGTGATTGATTGTCCTTCTTGGGGGTAACTGGAGCAGTTTGGATTATTGGTGTGTCAAATAACAAACTTTGCAGCATTCTCTCTTTCTTCTGAGATATTACATAGAGGTTTGTGGAGTACATGAAATGTAGTCCTACTTTTGCAGTGGGAAATGGCAAAATGTGCCAAAACAATCCATGAAGCAAATAAAATAAAGCTCTTAAATGAAAGCTTTAGCTTATAGTATTTGCAGGGCAAGTCAGTTACTTGAGAACAGTTCGTGGCAATAAATTAGTTTAAAATGCATTACAGATGGGGCTGGCATGTTTTTTCTCTTCAACTTCTTGGATTGAATTTGTGCCTGAAGAGATATGGTGACATTTTTCAAGAACTAAGTTGTAATAATTTTTTTCTAGAAGTGTTCTTCTATTTAAAAAAGGACCACTTTAACTGTCTTAACACCATACCTTTGTTACACTGTTGTCAGATCCAGGAGAGAAGAAGAATATAAAACTGTATCAGCAGCTCATACGGCAGTGTAGATCTGAGTAGTAGAGCTTTTTGATACTCCTCTGTCAAAATACTTAAAGAGATGCAATTATAATGGCATAAAAGGACTTTTACAGGCACAGAATATTTCAGTTTAACTGTTCCTTTAACAGCACATTTTAAGATACTGTAAGCTTCACCTAAATTAGAATGATTTTTGTACTTATCATGAGTCTTAGTAACCAAAGCAAAGCCCGAGATACACTGAAGAAGTGTCGATTTTCTGACATGGATGAAGTCCATCTTTGCCTACAGTGATGCTTCTTTTCTGGAAAGGCTCTTATATCTAAAGTATCTTGATACAGTCATCTCTGTTGGTTATCTTCAGGCCTGGAAAGGATTTCAGTAGACACTGAACAAGAAAAGGATGCATGAAAGGACTGAGAAGAAGTAAATCAACTGTAGTGGCCACAATTTATAGTTTTCAAGCAATTTTTCAATGTCTGAAGGAAAATTGTATTTATAGAAGAACTGAAAAATACATAATTTGAAATTAATTTCTTAAAAATAAGGGTACAGATTAGTCTAAGAGGTTAAAATTAGAAAGAGAAAGATGTATTTGGGCAACGAGCTGTGACAGCTGTTGTTGCTGTTGCCTTTTTTAAGAATATGAATGCAAAGGTTGTTTATATAAGTAGGTTGGCCTAAATGTTGTTCCATAATTTGTGCCAAATACATAAATTATTCTTAAGATACTTTGGACCAAACTCTGTCTTCTTGGTTGCCTGGGTGGCTTCTATTGATTTTAATGAAAGTTGCATATGTTAATTCAAGCACAAAATTGGCCCTGTGATACTGAGTCACTGAGGTTAAACCATAAAACAGATCGTTTCTGTATGAATATGTAAGCAGATTTTGGGAAGCTTGGAGAGTACATTTGTCAGATGCATGCAGACATTTACGGCCATTCCATTAGGCAATTGTAAAATGCAGGAGAGAGAGATTATATTTCTTCACAGTCAGACATTATTAACATGTTTTCAATAGTCAAACCCAGAAATGGTTTTTGTTCTGTTGTGTATAAAAAAGACTATAGAAAATTTTGCACTGTTCCTGAAAAAGGGTAGTTTTTTGTGTTTTGATTTGTAACAATTGGCATTTACAATAAAGACTATGTGTCTATTTTATATTAGAAGTAATTCTGTAAACAGTTTCAGTATTGTAGCAGTTTTGCCGCTGGGCAGTGGCAATTTTACATGGCGGGAGAAAAATTTTATCTAACTGTCTTGTGGAGGTTAGGGAAAAGAGAGAATTGGTTTTTTATTTTATGGCATCAACTGATGCATTTGTTCAGACAAATATAGGATAGTTACCCTGAGGTGCTTACATATTAATCTCTAGCTACTTGCCCAAAGAAACACTGTTGAAAATACAAAATTACTAAGACAGTTTGTTTGAATAAGCAAAAAATAGTGCCTTAGTGGTTTCATACATAGACCTAAACATATTTGAAATGATACAGCAATTGAAAATTATATACATTCAAATTGGGTTGAGGGAGTAAAAATAAATAAAATCATATAACAAATGTGACTAGTGGTGAAACGAAGCGGTGAAACAAACCAGATTATATCTTGTTCAGAAGTCTATTCATGACTACTTTTCTGTCTGCTTTTATGACTGAGTCTTACATTTAAGAGCTAGAATACAGCCACAAGGGTATAAATGTCTGTCTGAAATACTTGTCACAGAAGTATTTTATTTCCAGGAATGTTCTGGAATATTACAGTTGTTGGGTAAGAAGTGGTTACTCAATACAATAATCCCACCGTGCTAATCAAATTAACAATACTTTGACCAGTGGTAGGACTTAAGTTGAGATTCAGAGTATTTTGTCTACTGAGTCGCTCTCCACGTGCCTGTATTGACTAGATCTCCATCAGCTAATGGGAATTTTAGTCCCTGTCTCACATGTAGACATGCAGTTTAGATGTCTGAGGTTGAAGCCCACAACAGGGCTGTATTATAGAATCATAGAATCATAGAATGTTAGGGGTTGAAAGGGACCTCAGGACATCATCGAGTCCAACCTCCCTGCCAGAGCAGGGCCATAGAATCTAGGGTCTAATCATCCTCATAGCCCTCCGTTGGACTCTCTCAAGTAGATCTCTGTCCCTCTTGAACTGGGGAGCCCAGAACTGAACACAGTACTCCAGGTGAGGTCTCACTAGGGCAGAGCAGAGGGGGAAGAGGACCTCCCTCCATCTGCTGGACACACTTTTCTTAATGCACCCCAGGATACCATTGGCTTTCTTGGCCACAAGGGCACATTGGTGTCCCATGGATAACTTGTTGTCCACCAGGACTCCAAGGTCCTTCTCCACGGAGCTGCTCTCTAGCAGATCGCCTCCCAATCTGTACTGGTGCATTTTGTTACTCCTTCCCAGGTGCAGGACTCTGCATTTATTCTTGTTGAACCTCATGAGGTTCCTCTTTGCCCAGCTCTCCAGTCAGCAAACTTGCTGATGATATTGTTTGTTTACACATGAGCACCTAGTTCCACTAGTTCCATCTGGGCTTCTGTAGAGTCCTGGAAGCATCCATGTGGGGCTGGTAGGTGTGACATACCTAAGAAAAAGGTATTTGCTTTCAGGAGCTGCAGCTTGGAGGCTAGTTGCCATAGTTTGCATTATATTGTATACAGGTACCTGTGAATGGGCAGTTGTCTTAAATACTTGCTTTCCTGAGGTTTGGTTTCAAAAGAGAGTTTAACTCTGAAAATAAAATCTCAAAACATTTCATTAAATAAGGTAGCTAAGTAGAAAAGATAAAACTTGGAAATTTCCTGACTGAATGAAAAGTTGAAGTATTTGATTACACATTAATATACCCTCAAGGATGTCCTGCAGTCCTTACAGATGACTTCACATGGAAAGCTTTGCAGAACTGTTTTTATCCCATACCACCCTTTTCTATTTCTATCCAGTGCCATTGTTTTCCTTCTGGTTGCATGGAGTCCTCCAACCTGCCATCTTATCTCTGCTGCCCAACCTAACCCTGCTTGTGTTGAGATGAGTGGTAAAAAATGACATTGAGTTAGAGCTGCTGCAACTCCAGAGCCCTTGGTGAAGATTTTTCAGGATTGTCAAGTTTTGCAGTTTACAGTGACTAAAGTGCAGGTCACAGGTACATGTTTTCTGTACAAAATCGAGCATTCTGGTGCTCTTACCTAGATAAGCATCGCCATGAGATTTAGGATGGCTTTGAGCAATCACAGGGAGTCAGTTCCTGAGATTAGTATGTACCTGCGATCTGTGCTGATTTAATCTAGAATTATGACTTCTGGTTGTGGCCATTTGGCTATACTTCATTAACTAGTGTGCATTTCCTTGCATATATTTGCATAAAAAGGCAAGCTATTCGTTTAATCTGTCAGCATACAGAGTGCTATGCAAAGAGTTGCTTTTCAGACAGTTGTTCTCTGCGGACTTAATGCCAACATGCTTCTATAATCTTGCTCTCTGATTCCTTTGAGAACTTGCTCAGGAGTCCCATTAAGATGACTGGCAAGAAAGTAGATGAAGCATTACATATCCCAAATTTCCACTTTACTTTTTTTTTTTTGCTGTGCCACAGCATCACCTTTATCACAATTATATTCTGTTTCATAGAATCGTAGAATCATTTAGGTTGGAAAAGATCCTTAAGATCGAGTCCAGCTGTTAAAAATCATTTTATTGTCTTTAACATCTGCACGCTGTGGTAGGTCACTTTAGGATGACTACAAGTATATTACTAACAGTGTTTCCCTTTCTGTGTTGTGGTCCTTGACTGGAAAGATAAATTTGTTTTAATAACCTTGGAAATCAATGGCTAATTAACCAAAATATACAGCTTCCAAGATTTTAAAAAAAAAAAGAAAAGAAAAAGAAAAGAAAAGAAAAGAAAAGAAAAGAAAAGAAAAGAAAAAAGAAAAAAGAAGAAAGCTACATATTCAATCACAATTCTAGGATATTTTTAGGAATAATATTTGCCAGCTGAATTTCATATTTAAGAAGAATTGAATAATTTTCCTTACACAATTAATAATCTGAGTTTATACAGTCAAGTAATGCAGTAATGTGTGTTTGGGCTGCAGAGGTGAACTACCATATTCATGAACGCTGAGAGCAAAATGTCATCGTGGGGCGCAGTCTGGGGCAGTCTGGACAGCCAAATCGCCTTCCCTCCTGTCATGGAAGTAGAAATGGCCAGTGGTCTGGCCCAGACCACAGCAAGGGAAAATGTATCCAGCTCAATTCTTCCGGCACAAGGCTGAGGTTTGATTTAACAAGTTGTTATGATCTGTGATAGTTTAATCAGAACTATTTATTTATTAACTCAGCTGCCAGTTTGTCCTGCTAACCTCTCAACACCATAATGTTAACCTTTATTACTCAGCCTTGGAGGGGAAATGAGATATTAGTTGTTTTTTAGACTGTGGTTTTATGACTGGCTTAAGCTGTTGTAAGTGCAGGCTCTCAATTAAAGAGGTGTTTACACACTCCTCTCTCCTTCCCTTTTGTGCATGTCCTCAGCCTAGCTAGCTAGTTTTTATGAGGCTACTGAATGAGCTGAATGGGGAAGTTCGCTTGGTTAAAAAATGGTCAATTTTTCATCTAGGATGCCTGTTTCAGCACATTTACATCTAAAGGAGTGTTAGTCCCAGTTCAGGACTTCCCCTCTTTTGCTGGCATTCTGAATTTAGATTTGCTTATGCCCAACATGTAGCCACAATATAAAAAAATGTAACAATTAGAGATACTTATCAAGAATTTTAGCATGTAAGTGTAGTCTTTCTTGCTCATGTGTAGCATGAATTGAAAAATAACAGGAATGAAGGAATTTATTTAATAGCCTTTGAAATAATTCCTTTGAAACAAGGTAGCTATTTTAGGTTAGTTGTTTCAACTTTCTAAGGTATTCAGACACTTTATTTAAATAATTGTGGTTTTTTCAGATAATATGTGAAACTATCTAACTTTTAAATTGTTACTTAGCAGTGTTGATTCTGTGAATTGTCGTGTAAACTGATAAGATTTTATTCATTTTGGTGTTTCATTAGACTGTGTTAAGATACCTGAAGAGATTATTGGGAAAAGGAATCACATTGTCTCTTTTTGCAAAAGATTCCATGGATCAATAGGTCTTCTAAACATGGGACAGAAAAACATTCTTTGTGTAGAGGGAGTATATTTGGAAAAAGCTAAGATAGGTGTAGAACACTTCAGAGAGTTTCCTGTTATATTTTGGCTTTTTGTTCCTGTTGTACTTGAGATTAATGCTAATTTAACTTCTGTTTTTATGGAATGAAGCAATATTTCTATTACATATGATCCTGGTACTTTTTAGAAACACCGTATTTCTTGTTTGTTATTGCTGATCATCTTCACTCAGTTTACTCTGAAATGAGTAAAAATGCAAATTTATTTTCTTTAGATTTAGGGTTTTTTTTCCTTCCTCCCACTGGCACAAATTTTTGTCGTCATTCTACTTTAGGTCAACAGATTTTCCATTAAAGCAACAAGTGTAACTCTGAGTACACTGGAAGCTTTCTCAACTTACTGTTATTGGATTGATCGGTATATCAATGAGTTGGACAACTGATATATTTAAAAATATTGAAACCAAGCTGTCGCGGGAAGGCGAACAGAATAGAATAGAATAGACTGTGATTTGCTTGCTTCAGAGGAGGGGATGAGTATTTTTTCCAAGACAACCTCCTTTTCATTTTTCTGTCCTTTTCCCTCCCCCTTTGCGATAACTGCATGAAGAGGCGTGCACAGATGCCTGCTGCCAGAGTGTGATGCTTAACCTGACCGTCAAACAAGCCTCACAAAGGAGGGCTTTTCAGGTCCCCCAGTGAAACAACCACTGCATTTTATTATGGCGTGAAATTAGAAGTGAAAAGCCCTATGGCTCTTGCTGCTTAGTAATGCGGAATATGTCGTTTCTGATGGTGATGGTAGTGCTGGAGGGAAATAGAAACCCAGGGAAGAGAAACAAAGTAACGATTTAGACAAAGATGGCCCCCCTTTTTTTCGTCATCTCTGATTGTTAGGTGGTCTATAAAACCATAGCGCTGTGGTGGATACAAGCAAAAAGAACATTTAGTTGCGGCTCTTTCATTCAGAAATGTATGTGTGAATTTGCAGGGTGATGTATAAGGAGAGTCATCTGTTATCGGAAGAGTTCACTAGTTTAACTCATTTATAAAACAGGCACAAAAACCTTGACTTTGCTTGGAGAGAGCAGCGCTGCTCTGACAGACACTTCAAGTTGCATAGCAAGATGGTGTTTATAACAAGACTGTGTGTGGTTATCCGAAGCTGCCTTGGAACAGATTGGAAGGGGAAAACGCCAGCTTGAAGAGGCTTTTCCTTGTCTGTTTGAGATCAGAAGAATCATGTTTTCTCAAGGAAAATTCTGTGCATATATAAAATGTCAAAATATTTATGCTTATTTTTTTCTTGAAATGTAATAAGATCACTAAAGCAAATAGTCAACTATTTGGAAATGAAAAATCAGTTTATGAGAGAGACATTTTAGAGCACAAGATGGGCTTCTTTTCATAGATCATAGCATCGTTTAGATTGGAAAAGATATTTAAGAACATCGAGTCCAGCTGTAAAGTTACCCATCAGCTGATCACTATTGCTACTGCCGGAAACGAATTGTAAAAGCCCATCCACAGTACTAATATCTGGAAGGGAGAAGCTGTTAAATTTTGCAGACCCGTATTGCTAGCAGTAAATATTACTGTTATTTTTACTAGATCACCTTCTTTGCACCCTAGTTGCATGGAAAAGGTGGCAGGGAACAACGATACAGAAAGAGGAGGGATGTAAAAGTGAAAAGTTTGTGCCGTATTGCTTACTCTCTAGGTTCTAGATGCCATCTTGGAGAAGCTTTAAGAGCAGAAAAAGTTGGCATGACCGAGCCATGGTAGATTAGTGGAACAGATGCAAACATGACAAATCGGTTTATTGGTAAACTGCACTGTGGGACTGCAGCTTGAAGGAAGAAAGTTCAGAGAAGCGAAACTGCTGCTGTTTCTTAATTCAGGTAGTTCATTTCATTATTTGTTAATGGGGTAGCTACACTAACAAAGAATTCCATTCGTAAGCAACAGCACAGAAAGAAGCAGGAAGGCACTAAGCAATTAAAGCTATTATCACTATCAGAAAGAAGTCTGTTAGAGAAGAGCTTCTTAACCTTTTTAGACTGTATCACTCTTCATTTGATTTCAAATAATGTATGCAGTTTGCCACAGTATATATCTTGTGTGCACGCTAGTGCTCCAAGCTTGACTTGTTGCTTCTTAGCATTTTGCCAGTGTTATGCCTTATATCTCAAAAGGTGAAACCTCAGAATGTGTAGATTTAGAATAAGGGCTATAAAGAGTTTTTTAGAAGAGAGCTAATTGGCACTTGATGCAGCACATAAAAGCAAGGCAATAGAAGAACAGGAAAATTATCTTTGAGGCAACAGTTGTAATATCAATAGTTGGAACACAATTTTAAGGCCAGAGTAGATTGGTAGAGGAAACAAAGATGCGAAAAAAAAGGGAGTGTGAAAAAGAATATTATCTCTATAGCAAAGAAGTGGTTCTGGAATAGCTACTGCACTGAGACATAACCACAATATTTGAACCAGTTATAATGTATTTCAGAAGAACTTCAGGAAGATCAGAAAGTGCTTCTAGGGCAAGATCAGAAAGTACGTCTAGGGCATGCCCCTTCAAGGTGAGAGTTTCACCTCTCTGCTCTAAAGAAGAACTCATTGCTTATACAAGACAGAATAGCTTCAACAGGACAGAGAAAGCTCCATAAAATACTTTAGGGGATTCATCTTGAATGTGGGAGGTTTAAGTTCAATTCCATGTTTCAAAATTAGGCAAAATATGAACTCAAAGTTGGTTTTGGTGACAGCATTAATCTCTAAGCTATGAGGCAGGAAAAGGGAAGTATTTGTCCCAGTTTCATCTGCTGGTTCAAAACGCTGTAAACAAACTTTGAAAAGAACTGGTGAGGAATGAACTAATGTTTGGGAGCAAATTTTCTTTTGGGAGCACAGACTTTGCCGATATACTGTGACTAGCCCTTTCCCTATCTCTATCCAGGAAATGCTGATACTGATCGTAAGTCATAAGGCTTCTTTTATTTGCTTAGGGTATTGAAGGCATTCATTAAATCAAATTGCTAACACTTAAAATTGTGGTATTGGCATCCCTGTCGTTGTCTACATGTATTTGTTAGACATCTAGCAGTTGCATTTCTGAAAACTTCCTTTAGTGTAAGTCCTGATTTGATATTACCATATTTGCATAACTGTAGAGAGCAGTAATACCTGTCCATGTGTGTGCTTTTAGTCCCTCCACACCCAAGTAAAATAAATACGCATTGAATGCAGCTATGTGCTGTAGCAGTTTAAACTATGCTGCTAGACTCTGCAGCCAGTAATGTTTCTCAGAAATGTTCCATTCTGCTCTGAAATAACCATTTGAATGACCAGACCACACTCCAAAGTGTTGGTAGCAGAAGACAATTGCATCTAAAAGTGCTATAGTTTGTTTCAGTAACTGGATGTCTAAGCCTTGTAAGAGGCTGAGTAAACAGAGCTGAAAGCAAGGGTTTGTCCACCTCTGCTCAAGTAGCAAAATAGAGCTTCAAAAAACCACATTAGTATGCTGTCCTTCTCTTACTTTTTTGGGTATTATTTTGAATAAGAATATTTTATTTTTTTTCTATGTCCATGAGAATTTGTGATTGGAAGATGTGATAGCTATGTTCTCGTGGTTTGGTGAAGGATGTAGTGGTCTGTTGTGAGGCCCTGGCAGTCCCATCTGCAGAAACAGTTTACATCTATTGAGAGCGCACTGCTTGGATGTGAAGCAAGAAGTAAAATCATTTAATGCTGGTTTTGAAATGTAATTTTAAAAAATATTTCATTATTAACACCATTTTGAGGTTAATAAAGGTTGTTCACATCTTTCAAGAATTCAGTTCAAGGTGCCAGATAGGGAAGGTCTCACTTTGTAGGTTTCTATTTAGCATGTATTTGGAAGACATGATTTAACATCTTTTTGTTAAAATATAAAAACATTGATAAAGGTAGAATCCCATTCCTGGAAAATTATCTAAACCAAGTGATGTGTCGTAAGTTCTGTATTTCACCTGTAGGTTGTATAAATCTTCCTACTTAGATAGTCACTATTAAAAATAAAACTCAATTGCATAAGTAATGATACACAGCTGTTACACAGCTTTCGCTAGTCCCTTTCACTAGGGATGTACCAAATTCTGCCAGGAAATACGACTTTCATTACTGTTGACTAAGACCACTGCTGGAAGGCTTATACTTACTTTCTGATGTTAGGACTCAACACAAAATGCTGTATTCTCTTAACCCTTAGTGTTTTAATGCCAAATTGCTCTGGATGAGGTCACGTGCATTAACCAGAAAAGTCTGTTAGGGTGTTAGCCTCAGATTAACCTCAACCACTGCAGGTACACCCTTGTGTGATATGATATAATATGATGTGATGGTGGCCATATGGTTGCTGTTCCCTATCCCTATTGTCCCTACTTGCTTCTGTCAGACTCTCGAGGTTTGTGCTGCACTGTTTTACATTAAAACTGAAGAAGACTCAGAATAGCTAAGTTAGCTGTAACTACATCTCCAGTAGAGGCACCGTTCCCTTTGTTTCACTGCCAGCTTCAGGTATTTTGTTGTTACATCTTTCTGAGCAGTTGTCTTCTGAAAAATACAAAGCAGTCATCTGTCCTAAAACATATCTGAATGTTAATTACAAGTGAAGGTTTTTTTCTTTTTCTTTGTGTATATATACGCTTTTATTGACTAGAGTAAACTAGTAATTGCAGATGATAACAAATTCCACATTAGTAACCTATTCCTTGTCATCTGCCCCATCACAGTACATGTCAGGATGTCATCAGTATGCAACAACAAAAAATATATTTCAAGAAAGACTGGGAAGTGCTCCTTAAAGGGATTTTAAAGACCCAGATCATTCTAACCAAGTAGCACATTCTTTAGTGACCATTTAAAATCTAAGACCTGGCTTTCATTCAAAACCAGCCCTACAATTAGCAATACTTTCAGACAGTATCAGCTGGGTTCCCAGTGTACATGATAATGTCACAGAATAACCCCCACTGTAACTAATTTAATTAAGACTTGATCCTCGAATACAAAATCACTTCTTTTCACCAAATCATGATGCTCACTGACCTACAGGAGAGAAAACAGGCAATGCAGACAGGGAACCTTTCTCTGTCATTTAACCCATTTGTTTATTCAGTTTCAAGGGAAATATATTACTAGTGTAATTCTCATGAGAATCTCTTTAATATGAACAGAGGAGTAACTCCAGGTAGCCACATGAAACTGCTATTTTACATAAAAGACTACATTTCACAGTTGTTCCTGTTAGACTTTCAAAGTTTTAAAGATACTTAAAACCTCTCCCAGTCTACACTAAATGTAACTGAATTTTATGAGCTAAACTGTCACACTGAATTGCTGGAAAGCTGATGACTAGTGCTTTGATGGTGTAGTCTGCTAATGGGGGAGGAGTGGCAAAACAGGCAGAGAAACAAGACTGACTTGGCTTAAAATGCATCTCTCAAAATGCTCAGAAGCTTCTTGAGCAGCATGTATCGACCTACGAGCTACTATGACAGCTACTGCTTCCACAGGTGAACACTCCTCACTGGGCTTGTGGATTTTTTAGTCCTGAAGAACTCATTCGTTAGTGCATCTGCACCTCTGCTGTTTTGTTTTAAACAAGAGAGATATGTACAGTGGATGCTTGACCTGATAGGGTGTACGAGCACCTGAAATTGCTCACACCTGAAGTGCTGCATTGCCTCATCTTAGACACTTGATCACTTGGAAGGGCGTTCACAAGCTTGAGTGCAATACCCTGGTACTTTGAAGCAGTCACAATGTAGAATTACTCACATGGAGCCTCTGAGTCAATCAAACTATTGAGCATGGGCTTTGGAGAGTATTCGGAATGATCCAGCGTGGAAATGAGGGGTTTTTTGCATCATGATTCTGGATTCACTTATCTGCTGCTGTAGAATTCCTGACAGTAGATGTCTGAAATTCTCACTGCATCCGGTTCTGTTTACCTGAGCTTTTCATTTTGTAACATACATTATGGAAGAGTCATATCTGTGTGTTCTGGGTCGGTAGACAGCCCATGCCTTAGTGCTTGTCAAAGATTTAAAATGGAGATTAAAAAAAATAGAATGGGGATCTTTAAAAGTCTTCAATTTCATAACCAAACACTTCTTTCATTTTAATATGCAGAATTCAAGTAAGCTACCTTGATTCTATAGCAGGAAAATACCCATCTTAAAGTTGGGAGACAAATGTATGAACAGACTTTTATAAAATGATTTGACAAAAATTATGTACATTCCTGAAGTGGGCAGCCAAAGTCCTTGGGATGGATTAATTGATTGCATCCCAAGATGCTTGTCTTATGTTTCATTGCAGATTGTTAAAGAGTTGTGATCCTTACCTACTTTTATGTCTAATTAATATTCTCTGATTCTGCTAAACAATTTCTTTGTAGGTATAGCTTTTAGAGTTACACCATGTCCTCCTAAGTGCAGAAGTACCAAATCAGTCTCATGCATGAAGTTAAGAGAATCTAATTTGGTCTTTGATTCAAACAGTAACATAAATATTGATACTTTTTTTGGACATTCATAAACAAGATATATTTTCTAGGAAGAGAATGCCTCAGGATTGTTTTTTGTGTGTATGGATCTTTTGGGAAAATATAATCCCACACTAGTGAGATATTCTTTTTAATTGATGTGCCAACATTTTTAAAATTCTAAATCTTCCTAATGCATCTTCTCAGTTTTATTGTGAGAAACAGTTTCAGTAAACACATCCTGCATCTCATAACTCAAATAGTAAAGAAGAAAAGTAGTTGTTCAAATTGTTGAAAAGATAGTATGTTCTATGATGTGATATTGCTAGCTAGCATGCTATTAATTGATTTGGACTGGGTAAATATTCAACTGTGCATTTACTGTTCTGAAACAAAAAAAATTGTGTTCTTCAGACAACTCACAGTCCCATTTTTGAGACAGAAAGTAACAATTTCTATCCCTATTGATAAACAGATAAAAAAATATCTCAGAATCAGTTATTTCTTTCTCAGTGCCTGTTTATGTTTGGCATTGTGTTCACTGTCACTGTGCTAAGATTTACAGATTGAAAATAACTTTTCTCACTATTCCTTTGGGTGCAGTTGTATATTTAAGTGTACCCATCATAGAATGATTCTTTCTAAGAGTGATGAACACTATATTCTCCTTTCATGTTGGTTAAGTTCCTGACCCAAAGATTGTTTTTTGCTTGTGCCTGATAATGAGTACATGCATTTTTCAGGTACTTGTCTTGATGACATGGCAGGTACTTAGGAGAATATACACTGAAAGGTGGTTTTTCTTTTTTATTTTCAACCATCTAAGTTCCATTTAA
Source organism: Eurystomus gularis (assembly GCA_013400335.1). Taxonomy (NCBI): domain Eukaryota; kingdom Metazoa; phylum Chordata; class Aves; order Coraciiformes; family Coraciidae; genus Eurystomus; species Eurystomus gularis. The sequence goes on along the minus strand of VZZY01024572.1, from coordinate 110,527 downwards.
TTAAGTACCTTAGGACAACAAAGTAGTTAAATACATGTTGTAAACATAAATCATTTATTTCTGACCTTACTGTTGTGAGCAACAGGAATGGTGAATAGCATTATTATATTTCAGCTGTAACACTAATTCCTTTCTTTTTACAGCAGTTTGTATATGAGTTGGTTCATTGGTGAAGAAAGAAGCCTTATTAGACAAAAATATTGTGTGTAGGTAGACTCTTATACAAAAAAAATAGCTTACTATTTAAATAGTTACAAATATGTCATGTTCAGCTATTTAATTTCAATACAGTATTTCCATAAATATACAATATTTGAATAAATATTTATTTCAACACTTAAATTATGTTTTGCAACTCATTAGACTTTCAAAATTGCTGTGTTGGTGTAATTCTCTCCTATTCAGGTCAAAGGCAACATTTCCTAAGCAAAAGTGTTGTGGACTATTTTGAAAATCACTTTACTAACTAATGTAGGTGGCATGGCTCATATGCTAATCTTATAGTTCCTTTATTTATAGTTTAAAAATTAGAACAAAAAAGACTTCTTTAACAGGGTCCTTAACAGCAAATTTTAAAAAATGAAATAAAAAAATATAGACCAATATATTTTAATACAATAGTAATTCTTCTTCCTTGAATGAAACAGTACTTTGCCCTTGTTCCTAATTTTATACAATCTGAATATTAACAAATCTATAGTAGTATATGATATATATATTTATACCTACATGTATGTGTGTATGTACCTGCACTGACAAATTTTGAATGATGAGAGATGCTGGGGTGCTTTCTATTACCACTCTTTTTGGCTTTTGATGTAATTGTTTAGTATTGAGTAACAACTCTGCAGCAGCCTGGATGAAGAAAAAAAGCTACAAATTCCAGATTTAACCTCAGGAGATGGTAAAAACAGTGCTTTGGGAGGATTCAATGTAGCAAAGCCAGTGTGATTAACACTCACCATCTTTTGAAGAGTGCAACCAGCCCATAATGATTGGTTCAGTGCTATGTTTCATATCTCTTCCTGCCCCAGCCATAGAGCAGCCTTTATGGTGGTACTGGGGCATCAGTCAGAGGTGGCTCCAAGGCACCAGTGACATCTGCTGAATGGACTGCTGGGATGCTTCCCAGTCACTGCCTTCCTGGCTGCTGGTGGTCTGGCATCTACATACCTAAGCTTAGCTTCTGAGGTTAGGTGGTAATGTCTGCAAAGTATTTTTTATTACATAAAGTAGAGCCAGAACCAAATGCTAGCTGCTACTTGGCCTAGATTCCTCCTTATCCTGAGTAGAGGATTTCTGTATCCTTTTAGCAGGCACACACATTTGCACTAATCCAGAAAAACTGGATGTGTTTACCTGCTGGATGGAAACAGTTTTCTCATGAGTGTTTTAGTTATTTTCTTGAAAGTCTTCTTGTTGGTGAGAAATGCTGTGTGCTTTCCTTTCAGCCATCAAGACTAACCTAAAGACCAGTGAAATAACTTCTGTTGATCGGGGGGGGGCTGTGGGTAAGGCCTTTGCTGTATTACATTGAAATTGTTAGAAATGTGTTATACAAATTTTAAGTTTTAATTTGTATGCTTTTTTTTTATTCTCTGAAGACTTGGATTTAAGAAAAGAGATGCTACTGCCACTGGTTCTGAGTCACTTTTTCTTCATTTTAATTTGTATTATGCACAGAATGGTACCTGTCAGACAGAAATCCTTTGCCTGCTGTTGATGTAAGGCCTGATTGAGCTTTTTCTTGAGAGAATGTTCAAATTGGTGCTTGTTTTGGATTGATGGAGATCCATTGTGGAGGGAGAAATGTTTTACTGCAGTACTATGCAGACCACTGCAAAATGTGTGTTCTTCAATAAACTTATCTTGATGCACACTCATAGCAAAACATGCCAGAGATGAGAAAAACCCCACAAGCCTTTGGAGATAAAAGACACAGCTCAGAGTGGCACATGAAAATGGGATGAGAAAGTTTAACAGAACTAGGGAGGCTGAAGTTTATGAGGTCAGAGAGTTTATTGGAAAGCTGAAGTGTCTGGAAAAAGACAAATTTATATACACAATAGCCCTTCTTCAGAGCTAGCATGTATATAACACATTGGAAGTGGAACACATTTCCCTCTCTGTATGCAAAAGAGAGACTTCATGAGGAAAAAAGGTATCTCTTTACCTGAGATTATTGCCATTCAGAGGACGAAGCTCACCAGACAGTGGGGAGGATCTCAAGATCTCAGCTGAATTAACAGTTTAAGCCAAGAACTTGAAGGTGAAACCTGGATCCGAGCTTCCAGCCTTTCCAGTTTCTCACTTTAGGAGTACCTCATAACAAGGCAGCTAAGAGGAAAAATGCACAACCTCAGTGTTTGTGAGGTGGTCTCATTTTTGTTATTGCAAACTTAATCACTACCTTTTCAGAAGGACAGTCCAAACCTTTTCTAGTGCTAAGTTACTGGCAACACTTCTGCCTGCTAGCAGTTTTTCTCCAGTGTAGGGAATGGTACAGCTCTACTGAAGCTAGGCAATCTGCTTCTGAGGCAGCCCATGGTGCTAGGCTAAACCCAGCGCTCTGAGAACTCCTCATACAGCAGGAACAGGAAGATTTTTTTTTTATGTGGGTAAGAGAGTGTATACTCTAATCAGAGTCTGTAAGGCCTTATGATGAAGGCCTTATGGCTTTCTACATCATCTGTTTTCCTTGCAATGTTCTGAGAGCAGTCAGATTGCAGTATACTGCTCAGCCCTTGTTCATTTTGATTCCCAAAGGTCCCTTCCATCCCCTACCATTTTTTCTGAACTTTGATTTGAAATGTCTGAGTTGAGTTGCCCATATTCTATGCCTGCCCTGATGGCAGAAGTTGCTGGGGATCAACTGAAAGAAGCCTGGGCTATCCTGAGTAGTTACTGGGACAGAGTGGCAGACATTCAAGGCATCAAATGCTGGAGCCTTACCTTCATTGCAGGTAAAGACATTTTATACAAACACCTTTAACAAACCCTCTGAAGCATATTTTTGCAGGAGTACCAACTGTTTTACTCTAAAGCCTGCAAGGAAGGTGGGCCAGTTAGCATGGACTTTGTCCTAGTTGTCATCTGAAGATTGTGGATATGCTGGTTTAGAGACACTTTGTGTGGCTGTGCCAGCCGTGAAGCAAGAATTCAGAGAAGGCAGGAATATGGAAAACCTGACAGCCTTGGGCTGTCCCAGCATGGTCAAAATGTTGCCCATTTAATCTTTACACCATTTATACCTCTGTAATTGGGGCTAAATCCATCAGACAGTTAGGAAAGTTGTAGAATTGGCATAACAGTGGAATTGTGCTCAAATGTTCAGTAACTGTACCACAGGAGGAACAACACTCTGAATTAAACTTACTGAATTCTGTGACATTTTATAATATATCCTTCTAATTACTCTGTATACAGTACATTGTGAGTTTTGAAGAGCTAGAAATTGAGTCTAAAATACTGAAATATATATAGAGAAAAATATTTGAGTGGTATTTTTTATTCCTGAAATATGTAACCTCTATGACTAATGGTTTTATTATAATTTTTCAGGCTTTCTTGCTAGTAAAAAAAAGCTTAACTTTTAAAACACTAAATTTTTTAATACATTAATGATACAGGTGGACAGGTAAGATACAGTTTACATATATTCATGGGTTTTTTTGAATAGCATAAATGTATATGGATCCAATCTAATACTGTATATAAGAGAAACACGTTATATAAATAGTAACCTGCATATCAAAAGCCTTTTTTTTTATTGCAGTAAGTCCACTATTACCAGACTGAGTAGGTGTTATTAACTCCCAACAATGCCAGTATTTTCCAAGATCATATGTCTAAAAAAGAAAGCAAAAAGGTTTCTGAATTTGAGTCTAAATTTATGTTTCAGCTGCAGTAAGTGCTCTTAATAGTGTGATTTTTTGTTATGCTGTGCTGTGAAGCTTGACTCTGGTTTGCAGGGTTTGAATCTCGACTCCATAACCATTGTAGTAGAGGTTAAAGGTGAAGAAATGATAATATGGTACTTGAAATGAAATGGTTTTCCTAACAGACCAGTGAACATTGTCTATTTTTACAGGAATAGTGGTTAAACTTCTGCTCAGTTTACTCCATAGCTTGATGAAATAGTTTCTCGCTTGGGAAGGCAATGTGACCGTCTAATCTTTAGGCTGGTCAGCGAAGAGAAGTTAAATCAACTTTCTGTAGTTTAGTGTAGTGCTTTGGACATTGTCGCTGTGATCCTGTGACATGGTGTTAAATGGTATTGGGACCTAGCTTCAATAAGGTAGAAAATAGGATGGCATATAAACAAGGGAAGCAATTGCCTTCTACAGTAAGAAATACTGAAAATATTTCTTGTAATCTAACCATGGCTTGGCATGACCTTACTCTAACACCATGACTTAATGACACAATCTTATTCTCAGGAGAAGTGGATTTTTGAAGCCTATTATTAACTTCCTATGGGCGAAACAAACAACTGGAAAAGAAATAGGGTCATTTGTAGTTGTTTATTTCTCTTCCTGACACTTTCTCCTGCCTGATTCTTCCTAGTGCCTGGAGCCCTGCAAAGAGTCCTGGGACCTGAAGAAAAACCATTGCCAAAGCTTCTGTGAGGTACATCAGCCCAAGGGCGCTTTTTCTCACTTTGTTATAGCTGCCTCTTTCATTTCAATTTTTAGCTTCAAGAAGACAGCTAACAAACATGGGATTTTTACGGCATTCACTGTCATTTGAATGGATACAGCTATAACAATTTAGCCTGATTAAGTCTGAATTTAAAAAACAATTTTTTTTTATTCTGACCAAATGATTTATCTCAACTTGAAGTTTTAAGACTTGATCCAGCCACACTAACATAGCCTCTCTTAGAAGATGCGGTTCAGTCTCTGTTGTAAGGTGCTGTTTCTACCATATGCCCTTTTCTGGGCATGTGTAAGAAAGAGTGTCTTTGTTTAAAAGATAAAATGTCTTTGTGTGAAAATCCTTGTGCAGGGTAGCTAGAAAAGATGGCTTTCTTGTATGTGAAAAGCAGTCTGATTTTTAAAAGAATGTCTCTCCAGGGGTAACTGTATTGTGGACTGCTAATTCAGAAGACAATTGTCAAAATATGTAATTATTCAGGAGCAAGCCTTTGGAAAACTGTTTCTGAATCATGTTTCAGAATAACTTGGTGAAAAAGCAAACCTAGATAAGTTAAAGTAGTACAAAAAAGGAGATGGTTTTACTGGATTTAAAACCTGACTCTGCTGAGTTGATAAAAGTCAGCTGTTATGGTTCTTAAGTGTTATGTAGTACAAAATGGAAATACCATCTCAATAGGAAGTTGCTTTGTTATAACTAAATCAATATAAAGATACAACTTTATTCAAGTCTATGAAAGTATATGTTTATGAGTGTTTTCAGCTTTTCCTATTAAAAAAGATAAAGTGGTCTTGATCTATTCATCTGCTCATCACTGTGGACACATTTTCTGGTACAAGAGCATGTCTTATGTCTAAATTATTTTAAACATCATGAAGATAATTAGGAAAAGTTGTAATTTCAACTAAAAAAAAAAAATTAGATCCAATTGTGTATAAATAGGGATTACTGGATTACTGACAAAGTAAAAATTTCTTATGAAAACCAATCCTTGAAGAGTTCTTTTACCCAGATTAATTGCTGCTTCCTCATGTACAAAACTCCAGGGTAGTATAATAAAGCCATTTAGTGGATCTAATTTAGGTCATTCTCATATATCACCTCTCACTCAGGCTGTATGTTTCCAGATATGGGTGAAAATACGTATAAAATTGGTTTAAAAGGAAAACATTTGTAGAACACTGTTCTATTGTAGTTAAAAACAGTGAGCATCCCTCTTTGATTAGTGTTTTGTGGTTGAAGCTAAATTTAGAACTTCAAAGGCCCATAATGAAGAGCAGCACATTTAGCAGCTAACTGAAAAATGAGCTGTGAAATAGGGTGAGGAGGAGAAGCCTCGAGGACGTACTATGCCTCAGGGAGCTATAAAGTTTTTAATTAAGTAGCTGCAAATTTGTGATGTTTTAAGATTTGAAATTGGCTTCACACACACAAAAGCACAGGACGACATTTATTTCTCTCAGACTCATGTATGCTCCATAGACACTGTTTGATTAAATTAAACGAGGCTGTTTTCCTTTGAGAGTGTTTTCAATCTTTTTGTATAAAAATTGGAAGAAACAATTGAGCTTTGTGTTTCTGAAGGTCCCCACTTTACTTCTACCTATTGAGTGAATGTACTAATGTTAAAAGAACCTTATGTGTGAAGATGAAAAGGATACAGTTTACCTGACTCCTTTTTTCCATAAATTCCATTTCCTGCTGGTTTAACTTCTTCACTGGCTAACCATGGGGTCAGGTGCATTCCAATGGGGGCAACAGAAGGAGTGTGTGTGCAGGGATCACTGGGGTAGGTAGGAGATATAAGGACTGCTCATTTTTGGTAGCATTTAGGCTAGTTAAGATGTAACACCCAAATGCATCCTTAAAAGCCTGATTCAAAAATTCTGGACTGTTCTGTAGGACAAGGTAACATAGCGGCATATTCTTAGACCACAGTGACTTTGAAGAATGAACTGACACACAGTCTGTGAAAGACCTGGGCCTCCATAACAGTGAAGTCTTTCTTATTTTGCTAGAAATATGAGGATGGTAAAAATAAGAAAGTAAAACATTCGAATATGGAAGGAGGTTGCAGAAGTTACATGACTAGTTGGATGGAAAGTGGGTTATAATTCCTGTGTAGGCTTAGGAATCAGTAAAGCAGATCTGTCAAGAGTGAAGGGTTTTAGTTGCTCTGAGATAGAAATGCAGGCATAGATAACCCCAGTTACATGGGTTGCCCATCTACAGTTCCACCAATCATTTTGAGGGAATCACTTTAGCTGTTTTTGCACTAAACTAAATAAAGCACTAGGATATGATTTCTCAAAGCGGCAGCATTTACTTTGATCTTTAATCAATATATTTAAGGCTTAATTTAATCTGTATTTTCTGCTGATCATTTTATCAGAAATTTAGTTCCAGTTCCACAAAGAGTTATACAATTACTAATATGCTGGCAAGAACATAAAGATGCTGCAAAATCTTCTCTTAGCCAACTCAGTTCAAACAGTATAATGCAACAAGATTTCTCTTATTTATCTAGAGTGGCATTACATCAGATATTGTGGGTAAAGTGTTATGAAGTACAAAGGCAGGAATGTGGGGTAGTCCAAAAAATAGACTGTCTGACCATTGCTTCCCCTTTGTTTTGGGAATGTTTTTAATCTGTCATTGAGCAACTTTGTAGTCAGCCAGTGTAAGGAAAACAAGGGAAAGCTGGCAGATATAAACAACTTTATTCCATTAAAGATGATGGTCTTACTTGAGGGAATTAATCATTCTGTACTTGGAATGCTTTTTTAGAAGTGGCTTGAATATATAAATCTTCAGGGATAGTCTTGCAAAAGCTGAAAATCTGAATTTTGCTTTAGGAGATCTTGGAAAATGTACAACATTTTTTCTTTTCACTTTTTTTTTTCGTTCCTGTTGAAAACTTTATACAATTCTTTTGTTTTCCCTTTAGCCTCTTTTCCCCAAGAAGAATTATGAATGCTTAACTAGCTGTGAATTCCTTAAGTACATCCTGTCTGTGAAACAAGGGGACTGCCCGGCACCTGAGAAGGCCAGTGGTTTTGCAGCTGCCTGTGTTGAAAGCTGTGAAGCTGATAGTGAATGTTCCGGAGTGAAGAAATGCTGTTCCAATGGATGTGGTCATACGTGCCAAGTTCCAAAAAATCTGTACAAAGGTAGAGATTATTAATATGTACTCATACTGCGTGAATAACTTCAGGCCATAATAAAGTCTCCTAGAAAACCAGGACTTCCACTTCATAGGAGTTTGTATGGATAGGAAGAAAAAGCAGAGGTGCCTGTAGAAAGCCAGAGAAAAATGTTGCTCAACTTTCTGAATTTTTTTCCCCTTGTGAAGCCCATGTCTGGAAATCTGTGGAATGTAAACGTGTGGCTATTATGAATTATCTTAAGCAGAACAAACTTGCCAATTTAGGTGAAATCTCACTTAATTTGATGCAGAGGAGAGAGAACGCAGCAGAAAATATTTAGTGATAAATAGATAATGAGAAATACGAACAATAAATAAATGATGAAACACAAAGAACACTTCTGTTTATAAGCCAAGCAGGTAGGACTACCAAAGAGGAAGCATGAGATAATCTGGTAAAAGAACAAATCAATGCAGTATATTCAGCATTGGTGTTCTCAGTGGCCTAAGAAAGAAGTAGTGAAAGATCATAATATCCACATATATATATATTAATTCATTATTTAAATCCAAGGCAATCTTATCCAAAATTTTTAATTGACTTGAGTGCTGAGATTCTGTGAAAAAAGGTTTTCCTTGATATCCATCAGCAAGAACGTACAGACTAAGAAATTATTTGCTTAGACAAATTCCAGATTTTAATTTGTTGGAATTAAAAAAAACTTGATACATGGAAATATTCTGAAAATATGCTTCTGGTGCAGAACAATGAGCATTTATAAAGGGCACTTTCTTGTTCCATAGATTTGAAATGTTTTGTTAGAAATCTCCTTCAGTAATAAAAAGTGAATATTAATCAGTTATTCTTCTGATAGCGTGGGCTCTCCATGGAGGGCTTCACCAGCAGAACTCTGAACTAAGCTCCAGGCTTAGGTCTGAATCCAGAGTTATTTCCATCTCTGCATGGAAAAGTGGTAAAATAAGTGAAGGAGATGTTGATTTTGTTTATAAGTTCATTGCTTTAACTGAAATGTTGATGCATCTTTTTGCACATCCTTGCTCATCCTTGATGAGAATGTATGTCAGAAATAATGTGTTTTCACTTTTGAATCCTGTCTTTGAGTGTACAGGATGGGTCATCAGGAAGCACTGTCTTATTTACTTACATAAATGGTGAAAATTTGATCTAGAAGTTATAGAGATTGAGTAAGCATAAAACTGATTAAGATAGTACTCAAAGTATTTTGAACAGGAGGCAATATTGAGATCCAGGCTTCTACTGCAGAAAAGAAATTCTCTGGCTTCCGAGATACTTCAGAGCAGCCCCTTTAAAACTATAAGATATTAATACACTCTTACATACAGCACCTTTCAAAATCGTAGAATCATAGGATGGTTTGGGTTGGAAGGGACCTCAAAGATCATCTAGTTCCATCCCCACTGCCATGGCAGGGACACCTCTCACTAGACCTTTTACTCAAGGCCCCATCCAACCTGGCCTTGAATACCTCCAGGGATGGAGCATCCACAACCCCCCTGGGCAACCTGTGCCAGTGTCTCACCACCCTCAGAGTGAAGAATTTCCTTTTAATTTCCAATCTAAATCTACCTNGCTCCAGAGCTGGTTGCAGTACTCCAGGTGGGGTCTCACAAGAGTGGAGTAGAGGGACAGAGTCACCTCCCTTGACCTACTGGCCACACTTCTTTTGATGCAGCCCAGGATATGGTTGACCTTGTGGGCTGCACTTGCACTATCAAAATGAATCACTTAGTTATTTCTTTTATCTTATTTAGATGAATGACCAGAGTGATAATCTGGCATTCGTATTGCATATGTGATGATTTACATGATCAGGCTCCATACCACAACTACAAAACATTGCAGTAAGTGTAACAACTGGAAAGGGTAAAAACAAAACAAGCAAGCAAACAAACAAATGAAACAAGACAACATGGTTTTGGAAAGGACACAGGATATGACACGGTATGATACATAATATGACTGCACACTGGAAAGTCTACTACTGTTCAGCCTAATTACATAGGAACAGAACTAACCTCTAATATCACCTGGCTGCAGGAGGTGTTTGCTTGTAAACGCATATATGTCTTTCGGAAGAAGGGCAAGCCTGATACTGTGCTACCTTCTCAGCTGATGAATTCTGCTAATTAGCCTCTTCAACCAGTCTTTCTGCAATAAAGGACAAATAGAAGTGGAGGAGGCTTGCTATTCATTTCCTCCAGGGGTAATGACCTTCCTGTCACTGAGGAAAAGCAAACTCTACAAGCATGACTAAGATCTAGTGAATAAGTTTAGTACTTACCATTTTGACAGCACTCACAGCTAGAAAATGAACTCATATTGAATCTAAGAGTCTAGAGAAGTTCCTATAGTTTTAATGTTGATCAAGCTCTGGAGATTAGTTACAACAGCAGATATAAAATACCCATCTGATTTGCTCTATTTACAAACTGGATATGCCCTCTGGTACTGAGTGCTAAAGCCCAATCCTAAAAGAATATTAATTATAAGTACACTGCCACCAAATAATATATTGCAAATGTTGTCGGATTAAGATAACAAGTCCAGTTACTTGTTACCCTAATTGTTTATTGACCTGCATTTGCTATAATCTTCAAATTGTCAATTATGATTGCATTTTTTAATCTCAGTTGGGAGTATTACTAATCAGATACATAGTCTTCGAATATTTATTTCCCTTTCCTGGAGATATCAAATGTTCTCTCCTACTCTTTTGTCATTCATCTCCTTTAAGTTGTCTCAACTAGTGAAGGACTTCGCTAGGGAAGTAAGTCCCTTCTCCATGGCCTACCTATTTGTTTTTTTCTATACAGATATAATGATGTTATAAATAACAGTAAATGCCTAAAGTATATTTGGTACTTTAGCTATAGAAATGGAGGCAATATCGCTGCTTAGAAATAAAACAATTTAAAAATGAAGAAGAAAAAGGAAGGAAGAGAAAGGGATGGAAAATGCGTGATCAGATTCACTTTGTCTAACGTGTATACATCTCCAAGTAAGGATAACGACATGTATCTTTTTCTACACTCAGCTGGTGCAAGCAGAAAAAATTACCCATCAACTTTTCCCTTTCAGAAGTTAGTGGTCTCTCAGATGTGATAATACATCTACTTGTGTGCACTTTCGAGGACCTCTTTTTAACAAAGATTTGGGGTTCATGCTGTCTAAACCAGCCTAACTAGTTTTGTCTGAAGCATAGAAGGTAGAATCCCATACAGGAGACCAAACTGCATATCTGGGCAAGGTAAATTGTGAAGAGGAGATTATGACATTTAAAGGGTATAATGGTTTGACAATATCATGATAGGATGATAGGGCTGTAGCCCGATGGTCATCCACAGTTTAAAGGCTCTTTTTATGCTAAAAGAAAAATATTTTTTAATTAAAAAAATAGCGTACAGTTTTAAAAGTCTTTGAACGGCTGTTTTTACAATTGTACTGATGCCACGAATGTACTTCTTGGTGTCCGAAAGCCTTCTATGGAGACTTTTTGGATTCCTGAGGAACGGACATTTAACATACAGATCCTCATGATGGACCAGCGTGCATTTATTTTTCATTACATAGAGATGCATCTGCCGTTTGAAAGACACCTTTAGTAACATTTTTCCTGGGCTCTGGTATTGCACATATACAGCAATTGGTGATTTGAATTCTTCAGTTAAGAACTGCAAACTTCAGAGGACTAATTTGTTCCAGCACGATGAAAGGGCTAACCATTTACATAATAAAAAGCACATTGAAGAGTAATTGGATCTACACATCTGGATATTAAATTGATGGTGCTGGTTCCACAAAAGTATTTTAAAATGCACTTGTGCTGTGCTCTCGTTGTTTGTGCTGCTGTGCTCCATCTGCACACAATTACGTAATGCTGGAGAGGCTGAGATACTTGCAATCAAGTGAATCCAACTGCCCCTAATGCACAGCAGATGGAAGTTTTCTTAATATGCAAATTGTAGGAATATTGTACATCATAATTAAAGAACAATTTTCAAATGTGGAAATCCAAACTGACATGTTCTGTGATGTTTGTTATAGTAGACTAGGACTGTAGGCTGTTGAAGTATATCCAGGATTTAAACTGCTGTGATAACCAGATCTAAGTACCGGATTTTCCTGAGGCTGATTTTAGGTTTCTTCAAGGGCTGCAAGGTCAATTTTTATTTACTTGTGGCTGATTGTATAATCAGATTTAGGAGAAGACCTCTTCATATACAAAAACAGTTTGTTCACCTGAGGAGATTTGAGTACTCAGTCATGGGTGGCAGCCTGAGCAGGAGACAATGCATCAAACCAAAACATACAGCTGGGCTTGTGTGAACACTGACTGAAATGACAGAATAACTGAAGTGCATACGATAACTTGCTAAGTAGGTTTGTATGTTAGCACAGAAATCTTATTTGTGACATATCCTGAAGTGACAAAATGCTGCGTACTGAAATATATGAGTTATTGAAGTCTTTCTAGTGAATTGTATCTAAACACTTGATTTGTTGATTTAATCAAAAGATGCTGAATTTGAAGAATTGTTTCTTCCTTCGAGCTAATGCAGATGTTTTCAAAAAGCTGATTTTATCAGCAGTAGAAACAACAGAAATAACTGTCCTTCAGTGTCACTGTGTAATGAGAAATGACTGTAAAATTTTAGAAAGACATCTTTGTCTCTGAAATGTAATAATTGGACAATATATATTAGATACAGCATACCTATTCCAAGATGGCTTTGAATTACCTTTCCTAGATCTTCAGAGAGGAGTGGAGAGTTACACATCGTACAATACATCTGCATGTGAGTCAATAAGATCATACTGCCATGGAGAGTGCAAACAGCTTTCTTAAGTATGTCAGATGAGTGTAAGGTGTGTGAAATAATTCTGCTGCTCTAGCCTACAGTGGTAAGAGATTAGACATAGTCTGTGTCCAGTTTTAGACTTGACTCTGGAGAAGGGCTGTGAGCCAGCAGGAGAGTTTCCAGACACAACTGCAAGAATTACCAGAGATCTAGAAACACTGATTTAAAAGGAAAATGGAGCACCTTAGGGTTATTAGGCTCAAGAAGAAAACATCCAGAGCCATGACACCAGTCTTGCGATACATAAAATGTTCCTCCATAGATGAGAGAAGGAATCTGTTCTCTGTGATCCATGAACATCATGAGCAAGTATCAAGTTTAAGATGCAGTGGAGGAGACTAAATAAGGTTGTGAGAAAGCTTTCTAATGGTAAGGATAGAGAAGTAGTGGAACAGATTACTATGTGATGCTGTGGAAATTCTGTCACTAGATGTGTGACAAATTAGATGACAAACTGAACAACCTGTATAGCTGATTCTATGTGGTATCAAAGGGATCTTTCACCAGATTATCAAAGCATGTTTGGAAAGTGTTTTCCATGAGATCAGTTTTAGCTTGCAGCTTTCAGATCTTTTAGTTTTTAAATGAAAGAAACAATTTTGAAGATTATTTTTAAAGAAAGTTTTACTGTTAGCAGAGATAGGTCAGCTATGAGCACTTGTAAAACTCCCATGCTCATCAACCTATCCATTCTACCCTTTTTTCCTTCTGTCTGACCAACAATCTCTTTTTCTTTAATTTTTTTTTTTATACAGCTTCATCTACATATGACTTAGTCACATCCTGTAAATTATTCACATCTGCATTATTTGTCTGCATGTTCCTATTACAGGTGTTCCACTGAAACCCCGGAAAGAATTAAAATTCATAGAACTTCAATCTGGAGACCTGGAGGTGAAGTGGTCTTCAAAATTCAATATTTCCATTGAGCCTGTGATCTATGTTGTTCAGAGGAGGTGGAATCAAGGAATCCATCCAAGTGAAGATGATGCTACTAACTGGCAAACTGTGGCACAGGTCAGTTCTTTGTAAAGCGATACGGCTCCCTAGCTTCCAGACCATGACCTAAAGGCCCTCTTCAGTTCAGAGGAGAGTTAGATCACTTACGGCTGAAAAGGCTCATGCAGAGGGATCACTTTATAGGGTCTCTCTCCATGTCACAACAGAGCTGCAAACAGAATCCAGATCTTCAAGGCCTTAGTTCACTGCTCAGTTAACTGTTCTAGATTTACTCGGGAGAAATGAACTTCAGTATTTTCACTTCCATTTTTTCAGTTCTAGAAACATCAAATGCTTTTGGTATGTCTTGAAAGTGACTTCATAAAAAATTTGTAAGTGTATCAGTAAATAAGTAAATAATAATTTTCTTGTCCCCCAAGACAGAATTACTCAGATGTTTATGTTTTCAAAATGAGTTTATTTTGTGAGTTTGCTCTCTACACATAAAAATCTATAGAGCTAGCTAGAGGCTTGATTTTCATAAAGCCAATGAGTGGCATTTTCTTGTAAAGCACATTCTTATGATCTGTTCAGAAGGGAATTCCAAAGTCTCTGTGGGCCACAAATCTCTTGAAAAATGTAGAATTAGATACCAAAATCCATTGAAGAAAGCACATAAGAGACATAATTCTTTTGAGGTCAGTGGGACTTACTGCACAGCGTCCAAGGCATGGTTTGGATCTTATAGAAAAGATAAGATATGTAATTGATGAAAAAGTTATTCAGTTTTTTTAAGTAAAAAAAGAGAAAAAAAGACTAAAGGCTTTGTTCTTTTCAGAGTTGTTTTTTTCAGATGTGACCCTCCCAATTTGGAAAAGCCTATGATGTCATGCTTTTATCACTCAGTGCAATCCAGACTGAAAATGTAAGATTCATGAGCAAATGTTTCTTAATGAGAAGCAGCCAACAGAGCATAAATTTTCACTTAGTTCCTTCGCAGTTCCAATCTGTTTTTTAACATGCTGACAGTCCACCTGGATGGCAGAGTTCCAATCGTTTATCTTAACTGCTTTGTCCTCATTCCTGCTGACAAGAAAAGTAAAATGCTGATTTTGAAAAGACCTGCAAAATGTCATTATATCTAGGAAAAAAGAGAAGAGAGAATAAATAGAACCATCCACAAAATAATGTGAGCAGTTTAAATTCTGTGACAATCTCTGTTCATTCTCAATTCAGATTGTGTAGGAAAAAGCTATCGTAAAATAATGAAACTCAGAAGTTATGTTCTTAGCTTCAGTGCCATTCTAAAGGGAGCTGTCACTATGTTAGAGTTTTGCTCGGAAGTCACCTGCGTCAGAGCCTGGCATGAAACCCTCCTTGTGCAAGCCCAAGGGAACACGCACACCTCCCAACCTGATAAAGCTGCAGTGAATTTTTTATTATCTCTCGGTTAAGGTGCAGGTCTTAAATCTACGTTCTGCATATTCAGCAAAAAAACTCCTGCCTTTGCTACGAGGAATATACCACATAGCAAAAATGAGCGAGATCTGAATTACTTCTCGCTGTTACTGTGCCATGTGTATGTGCTAGACTGTAGAAGTCCAACTTTTCTGTTTGGTAGATACAGACTGCATACCTGGCAACGTCTGTGCTTTTTCTCATTCTAGAAACTGTGACCTCATGCACATTTCTGGAAGTATGCACTGTATGTGCTGCATAGTAGTGGAGGATATACAAACCTCTGCCTTCTTGCAGTGGATGTACAGGAGAACGTGTTTCAGAAACGTGTTCCTGTGCAAGAGTGATAGGAACCCTGACAGCTGCCTTTCCTGGGGGTCTGTCACATGCGGTCAGAAGTGGCTGAGTTAATCACTGTGGCAGAAGAAGCCTCCTCCAACTGACATCTTTCTGAGAACTTCCCTGGCCCTTCATTACAGGAGACGTGTTTAATTGTGTGATGGACCCCACAGGGGATGTCAGTTCACAACAAGTTTCGGGATTCCTGACTGGCTTTGTGAACTGTGTATACCTTATGGGATGTATAGGCTGGGCACCCTTCTGAAGTGCACGTAATCAGAATTTCTGTCTCTACAGAGTAGTGTATCTCCATGGTGTTCGTAGCTTTAGACATCCTACAACACAGTTGAATTCGTTAAGTGTGGCTGCATGCAATAGATTTTATTTTGCAATATCAGCAACATAGATGGATATCCAATTTGACTAAAGTGACTGTGTGCACAACCTCTGGGCTTTTCTTGTCTCTATAAATGAGATTTTTTTTCTTGTATGATTCCCAAACATTGGGATATGAGACCTTAATTATGGGCGAAGGCTGGGAAGAGCTCAGTCATTCGGCAGAGAACTCCTGTGGCATCTTGGTTGAGGGGATATGAAGCTGGCTCTTCCATTGCTCTGCAACTTAAGCTAGAGAGTGTGTAAAAAGCAGTCAAAGATCAAAAAGGTTGCGGGTGAGGATCTGAATTTCTCTATGCCTATGCCCATAGTGTAATTATGAAAAGATATTGTTTACATCTTACTGTAAGAAATTTAATAATATTTTATCAGAGTTCCTCATTCAATTATCTATCCTTATTATCTGTCCAAGAAGAAATGGGGTTATGATTTTCAATAATTTTATTTTAAGATGTTTGCTTTTGAAAAAAGCTTGCTGTTTTCTATTGCTTTTACATTAGTTAATTTACATGTAATTTCTCATGTCTGACAAATTTTTACTTGGTGTTGAGAAAATAATTTTGAAAAAGTTTGTTTTCTTTGTCTTGTGTCATCAGCTCTTTTCTGATGTTTTCTTTTTAAGGATGAAGACTCGGTCTATCAATACATTATTTATTTAACCTTCCAAGTATGTAAAGAAAGCAAACACCTTGATAACAATTTCAGTTATTTTTCACTTCAGGAAGAAGAGATTTTATTAACTTTGTTTTCTTACTGCATATTTTGGGGAAAACCTGACATAACTAACCATTTGACTAATTTCCATTCATTAATATAAAAACTATGGGAATTAAGATACTAGTTAGCCTA
This sequence comes from Eurystomus gularis, assembly GCA_013400335.1. Classification (NCBI taxonomy): domain Eukaryota; kingdom Metazoa; phylum Chordata; class Aves; order Coraciiformes; family Coraciidae; genus Eurystomus; species Eurystomus gularis. Next base: position 93,843 of record VZZY01024572.1, on the reverse strand, counting down.
GTCAGCTATAATGTACAGTGTCCTCAGTGGTTATGACAAGTTTCTTACACTACTGGTTTTTAAGGTTTGACCAGCTGAGCAGGACCAGCTGTACTATCCCATGAGAATACTGGATATCTTGTGAACAAGCTTACCATTCTGTTTTAGTATTGCTGTTTACATTGGAAATGTAGATATGTAATTGTATTAGCTAATTAATGAAGTTAATTCAAGTATGCCAGTCAGTTATTTTCAGACAGAACACATCTGTGTTGTGTGACTGGGGATCAAATATGTATGTGTGTGCACATATATATCTACACACATATATATGTGTACATATGGCCAGACTAATGAAGTTTGCTCATTAATTTATTCCTTTATTAAAAAAAATTAAAAGGCAGTGTTTACTGCTAGCTTGACTGAGACAGACCTTAGTGCTTCACCTTGGAATTGTCTAAACTCTGTGGACAACTAATGTTTTTAAAAACTTACAGATTTCTGAGACACCTAAAGTTCTGAGGATCACAAACCATTTCTCAGCCCTTGACAGTGAGAAATCCCTGCTGGAGATAACCTCCAGTCCTCTACACTAAAGGTTTCTTTCTCCATCTCCCAGGAGGGGCTTGCTTTGGTAAGCATTCTTAGAGAGTGCCTACCTTGTGTGGGATTGTGTTCTCAGAAAACAAGAGAAGGTCTGCTGTCCTTTGATAAGTGGACGCAGCACTATCAGGCTTCTGTGTCAGAGGAAACATAAACTCAGCTCTTCTGGTACCCTGAATAGTATCCCTTCACTCTCTGAACTGCTAATTCTTTTATCACTGTGTGTTGTTTCAGAAGAAGGTGTATAGCTATGAACTCAGCATGGTAAGGCTGTCCTCTCCTATTTCCATTAAAGCTTTGCACTACGGAAAGGAATCCAGGATTGATAATGTGATATAAAGGGAATGAACACATTGCAACAGTCTATTAATTACCATAATCCTTGGGTAGGGAAAGGTCCTATATACCAGCCTTTGCTACAAAGACCTTCTTATGCCAATTTTTATATATACATATATATAAAAGACAGAAAAAAATCCTTGGAGTGGCAGCAAAAGAATCCTGTCTGAATGGCCTAACTGCTATGCTGCTGAGTCATATGTTCTCTTTCTTCTCCCTCTCCATCCTAACTAATCCCACCTTTTCCTTACAAGAAGTTGTAGCTTTCAGCATTCCTTTCTCCAAGGAACAGTTTTGCCTGTGATTGTAGAACATTTTCTAATTCAAAATAGCATGCAACATCAAGATGCTAGGGAATATTTTTTCCCAATCCCTCAGATAAAGGAGGAGATGGTAGATAGGTCATCCATGCTCTGAGTAAGTACTTTAATCATCAGTTATTTGTATGAGCAGCAGGGGGAGATTTCTCTAGGCATTTTGAAGAGAACAGCAGATAATCCACTTCTGAAAGACAGAACTACTTTCAGGAGAGGGATCAGGGCTTAAAAAGTTAAGGGCTGCCGAGAAAGGTGTAGAACTGTCAGTGCTTCCTAAATGGGACAGCTCTGGGCAAATCAGCCAAATTCTCACCTGAAAGCCCAACCACTTTCTTCTTTCTGGCCATTGGTGGTGACCTGTTGTCCCTTGGTCTTGAAATGCAGTCTTGAGAAGGAGAGTCAAGCTATTCGCTCTATTCTCCAGGTTATGTCATTGAGATTACATGCTGCTCTTACATAAAATTGTATCCTAATGTAATTAACGATGACTTTCCCTTGTCTTCATTGTCCTTTGGATAATGCTGAAGGTGGACATGTTGGCCAGTGATTTTTTCTGAGGTCTCATTTGTTACTTTGTTCCAAATGAAATGCCTGTTAGGATTGGAGGTTAGCTTAAAAACATTCCTCTTTTTAGTAAATGGGTAATGCACAGCCAAAATAAATAGCAATTATGATCCCATAATGGTTTGAGGGGTTATCTTTTTGTTTATGTCTCTTAAAAAAACCACTATTTTTCTAAGAAATCAATAAAATTGTTGTTTAATTTCTCTCATTCAGGCAGAATTTTATGTGTGTGATGAAATTCAACCATTAGTTATTTAATACCACTCAGCATACCGTATAGTGGGCTTACATTAATATAAGACAGATATTGAAAAAACTCAGTGTTAAGATCTCAGCGCCAAACATACTTAGGTAGGGAGAACTAACTAAACTAAAGCAATTAAACAAAAAATTAAATTTGCTATTAAGGTAGTATAATATAACTCAGTAGTATCTGGCTCTTTCTAAAAATTTATTACATTTGTGTAAAGATATCTTAGGGTTGCCAAAATAGTTTATAATGCAGGAGTTACAGATATACCTCTGGCATGCCATTGAGTTTAACAGCTTTGCCGACGAAATGATTTATGAAAGTAATAGGCTGAAGGCTTCTTCATAAATTAAAATAATTTTGTTGATATGGATTGACAGACTATTTGCTCTTACAGTATTTCACAGTTGCCATGGTAAACAGACACAAGTGAAATCCTGTCTTTTAATCAGTCCTAGCAGAATAGCTGAGCTGATGCAAATGACAAAGATGCCTTAGCTGAGGAATTTGGGATCAAGTCTACTCAGATTATGCTTGCCTTGTAGATATATTCAGCAAATCTGTTCTTCAAACCCACAGTGTTGTAGCTAATTAATTACAATTAGATATTGGTCCTGACCCTGAGTTCAGTTGCATCTGTATCCTGAATATATCCTTTTTTTTTTTTTCTGTTAATATAGATACAGTTTATATTCCTTTGGTTTACTGTCACGTCTTATCTGTAAGTTCTTGAGTATGTGGGCCTGCATGCTGGAAAAAACTAGCACATTTGAGTGCTCAATAAAGTGAAAATAATAGTAAAAGTTGGTCCAGGTAGGCTTTTTCTTCCCTAGGGGAGCCTCTTAACTGCATGAGGTAAATCACTCTACATGTAACATAAAAGCTAAAAAAATGAAAGAAGATGAGGCAGACAGTGAAAGTGTTAGGACTGTTACCACTGCTTAAGCTAAAAAGACAAGTGTGGCAGTCTGCATGGAGAAGGACTCTGAGTAGCAGCAATATGTGAGGGGCTCAAAGTCTGCAGCACCTACCAGTCTGAGAGCAGTTAATAGTGCAGTTTAGAAAAGCTCTCTTTCCTTCACATGTACAAACACACAAGATACCTGTTTCCCTAAATTTTACTTGTCTCCAAATGAAGAGGTTAAGTGCAGGATAACAGCTACATATTTTATTTGTCAGGGCTCTAAAAATACTGTTGCTGGAGAGATGAAGCAACTTCCCCAGATTCTGTCCGAGTTAGGTGGGCAGCTGCCACTGTCTTACACAGATTGGAAAGGGAGCAAAAAGCAGAAATTACGTTGTGTCTTTTTTGGAAACTACTTGGCATCATTGCAAGTAACATTGAATCCTATACAGGGAAGGTGAGTTTTCCAAGTTAGAAAACAGAGCTTGTGAAAATAAAGGGATGTCACTAAAATTTTAATGAGCTTGCATATTTGGTCAGTAATGGCAATCAGTAATGATTGTATAGTATATTTATACATACACAGGACATTTGGTTCAGGTCCATGCGTTATCTTGATTAAAGAATTAAATTAAAATGCAATAAACATAACATCCTAAAATAAATTGAAAACTGGGTAATTGAGAGGTAATGGCAAAAGTAAAGTCTGCAACAAGTGGGTGAGTTTCTGATGAGTTCTACAAAAATACTACTTCTGAACTTGTCAGTGATTCAGTGGTTACCAGGAGGCTGTGTTCAGTTCTGTTGTTTCTACATTAGGCAAAGTAAGAAACAGTGCAGAAGATAGCTCTGTAAAATTTTAAAGGGGAAAAAAAATAGAGAGTAAGGCAGGGCTGAGAATAAAATTGCATAAAGCACTTCCTGTCAAAAGGGTGGACAGTGCATATATGCTTATGCCATATTTCAGCCATTAAGGCACTTCCCACAGAAGCTGGAAATTGAACTCATGACACTATCAGTCTCAGTGGGTGTTGTTGGAGAAAAGGTCATCTCCTATGACCTGAGAAAAGTCTGCAGGGAAGCGTTAAGGCTGTGAGCGTCTTTTTGGCATAAGTGCCAAAGATCTGAAGAAGGCTTACATTCATTACCTGAGGGTTTTGTATTTCCTATGAACCAGAAAAGGCGGCTTCTCGCAGCACTGGATTTGGTGAAGCCATTTTTGACCCCTAGTTGTCTGAGAATTGAGAATTGGAGAAATCAGTTCTGTGACCCGGGGCAATGAGTTATCTGAAACGTCAACACCTGAACAGCTAGGATGTATATGCTCGTGAAGGTTGTGGTAAAATGAAAACTAATTTTGTGAATGTAATACTTCACTAGTTTTCAAAAGGTTACTTTTTTCCAGAAGAGACCTGCAATGCACTGTGAAATTGGGTTTTCATATGATTTTGTTCACAGCTGTAAATACTTTGCAGTGCAAAATGATGCTCGGAGTCAGGTGAGGTGGTGGCATACACCCTGCTGATGCAGGTGCGTATTCAATCTGACTAGCCAGTGTTGTATGGGAGATAATAGCACAACTAGCTGTGTCAGAACAAGTGTTACTGTGGCATTTTCCCCACCAGACTACAGATGAGCGGGTTCGGCTGCCAGACATCCGAGCGAGCAGGTGGTACCAGTTCCGTGTGGCAGCTGTGAACGTGCACGGGACAAGAGGCTTCACGGCGCCCAGCAAGCACTTCCGATCCTCAAAAGGTTAGTTTTCATTTGCTGTGTCTGGTGCTCACCTTCCACTCACTCACACATGGAGCGCAACCTGATCTGCCTACTTCTGCGGCAGAAGGTTTCAAACAGGTGGGGTTTGGGTTAATTTTGCCACTGGCTTTAGAAATGGTGTGAGATCTGTTTGAAGTCAGCAAAGGAATTAAAGGTTAAAGATGTCATTATTCTTTTATTAGTAAGGGGTCTGAATGAATAGACTCCTTTTTAAACATTTTCTGCTCAGTTGGTATCAAACAACATGACCCTGACCATGAAACTTGAAGGAACTGGGGTTTCAGTGTGTTATTCTGAGAGGTTTTTCTTATTTTTCTTTTTAGTTATGAGAAATATGTGGCTGCCATATGCTTAGCAGAGTATTGAAATGTTTTGTTGCCTGTATCTAAACCATTGTAGCAGAATTGTTTTGATGGAATTGTGGACTCTCTTAATATTACTTTCCCCTTGCTAGCTCCAATTGTAAGGGCTTAAGAATAAAAGGGTATAAATGCTAAGTGGCATGTTTCTATTCATTAGAAAGGCATGCCGGACAATCCACAAAGTATTGTAGGAATTTTTGTTGCCATTTCTGGTTTTGCAAGGGTTTGAGTAATAAAATAACTTTGAAAATTGTTTCTGTACCAGTAAATGGTACTTGGGCAATGGGGACAATAGAAACGGATTTCCCATCTTGTGAAGCTGATGCATTGTCCCTGGTGTGCCTTTAACCCCCACGAAGCAAAATTTTCCCATATGACTCTCAGGCATAGTACAGGAGTTAGTGCAGGCCAGAAGCTATTCCCAACAGAGAGATGGTCTGGATGTGGTCACCCTCTCTCAAAGGCAGTTGGTGATGTGGATGTAGCCAGACTGTGCTAGTTGACTTCAGTGCCAAAGAATGAGATCTAGCACTCTTCATTCTACTAAAAGACGTAGTTTCTGATAGAAAGACTTGTCTTTGTTTTAGTAGTGACAGAATCTTACACCACTGTAACGCATACTTTGAGTAATGCATTTCTTCCTCTTTCTGCACGCAAAATTATCTTGCAGTAAAGGCAGTTACCGTCTATGGGTTCCCATGCTAGCTTTTAGCTTGCTGTTTGGCCATAGTCAGTCCTAGAAAAAAATGCTATTGTAGATGCAGTTACAGAGGCATGCAAGTGCTTTTGCTGGTACGGATGGCTTAATTACTTACCGAGTAAGTATACACTAGACCTTATAATTTCTTGGTGCTATAACCACATTCGTGGTAGGAAGATTGCCTGGCGTAGCTATCCCATTAGTGCTGTGATCACAAACCTTTTCAAGTATAAAAGAAGGACTTTTAAGAATTTATTATACTTAAGTAGTGTACCACTTCAGACATTAAAAATGCAGTTCCTTCAAACTGTGTTGAGCTTGCTGCAAGTACTCAGGAGCAGCAGTAGCTTTTCTTCATGAGCAGCACTTCAGCAGATACAGCACTTGGTTGCTGAATCTGGCACCAACTTTCTTTTAAACGGAGATCATAGTCAATTGTTTTACAGAGTTTGTAAAGATTTTCCAAGATTTTCTGCTTGGAACCACTATAATTATAATTACATAAAGGTATATCACGATAACACTGAGGTTTTGGCTTGAACGTGGCATTTTCAGGCAGGATTTTTATTACTTTCAAAAAAATTCATGCCCTGCTGAGTGTGCTAGCCACAGGAGTATATTGTTCAAATACCTACATTGTTAATAACTATAAGAATATCCATGGTAAATTATACTGAAGGTCTCTTTAGCCCAGTACCTGACCCCAGCCCAAAGTGGGTTTTGGAGAACAGCGTAAGAGCAGGGTAAGAGCATAGGGATATTTCTTCAGAATAGCCTCACAGCTGGTGGTGATTTGTGTTTCAGGAGCTTGTGGTTATGAAATTATTGTATGTTAGATACCGGAGTCCTCTTTTTTTGTGGTCTCTGCAGCTACCCCTGGAAGCACTTGCCCTCCTGGACTGCTGCTCACAGCCGTCTAGTGGAGATGAGGAGCACTTTCAGGACTTTGTGACAAAGACAGCAGGAGCCAGTCATACCTCTGTATGTTCTTACCTGATAAGCCAAAATAATGGGACCTTGCTAATGGCTGAAAGTGTGTAGCCAGCGTTGTTCAAAAGGCCTCTATAACCCTCAAAATAACAATTTTCAAATCTAAACTCCAGCCCTTGGCAGAAAATTGTTGAATTGCCAGACAAACAGCAAGGAATTCAGTTAGCTATCTGCTTTGTAGCCAAAATCATCCTGCTCTGGCAGCTCATTTGACTATTTTAGAAGCTTTCGTGTTGTCAGTGGTTTTTATGAAGATACTATGCTTGCCAGATGAAATATGTAGAAGTGCTAGGTGACACAGATGAAGACACTGCTAGGTGGTGACAGCTGGGAATGATACTGGGATGCTTCAATCAATATCTCTTAGCCTCCATGTCCCTGAGTAGGTGCTCATAGCAGTAACAGTTACAGTGTCATATAGACATTTAATTACTACTTTGGAGCTCAGTGGGAAATGGCAGGCCCTGCCTGGCAGAGAGGCAAGAAACTGCTGCTCAGGATGTGCCTAGATTTTTGAGCGCCAGCATCTACTGGCCCCTGCTGAGCTCCTACAGGCACACTTAACCTCCAGTTTGGAAAAGAAAAGTGGACTTTGGCAGATCACCTTTGGAAGGTTCCTGACTGTCTGTGCTACATTTATGTGAAATGTGGACAGAAATTCACATTAATCCTTATACTGTTTCAATTCACCCTGTTGTGCCAAGACCAAGAGAAGATTATTATCTTTGTCAGATTTAACCAAAGTTTCCTTCAAAAACAAACCCTTTGATCAGGAAACATGACAGCAATTCCTAAGACAGTTTCTCATACAAGATGCTGAACTTTTACCAATTGCTCATAAGTTATAATGAATAGCAAATTATTTGGGCTTATGATATATAATCTGAATCTAGGGAGGAGTGTGGCACCACAAAGTCTCTGTCACTAAATATTTTTGGCTGTTAAAAAGAACATTCAAAAACATTGGTGATGTAATTACTTGAAGAGACTTTTTGTCTGGCTACTACAATACTATTTCATACTATTCTCTTTTTTTTGCAAATGCAAAAAAAATGTGATCTCTAATTAGACACAGCAAAGTAAGATTTTGTTTTATTCAAAATAATGTCAAGTCTTCTGAGGTGTGTGATTTCCATTAACTTTTCTATCACTAAATGAAGCTCCTTATTAACCAAATTATTCAATTTCCCAGTCATGAAAAAGACAAAAACAGGAAAACAAAAGTATTTCATCAAGCATTTCATCTTACAGTTATTCATCTAGTTGTGTTTTGAGGCTTTATCTGCTGCAGCTTTTGATGCTTTTGTACTATAAACATTTGAGGTGAAGGTTTATTAGCTATTTTACATTGCCTCATGTTCATTTATGGCATTAATCTGTAAATAACAAAGTGACACAGCTGAGAAATATGAAATATTCAGAGCTTAAGCAAAGATTTTTTTAGTGCTATTTATTTCTGTTTTATAAAGGAAAGGAAGGATTTGCATGTGCTTATCTGGCATGACCTTTCACAGGGCCTAAAGTGATGCTTCATTTTGCCAAAATGTGATTCCAAAATCACAGGAAACACAGATTAGACTATACCTATCTTTTCAGAGCAGAGTGGCTGGAAGATGAAGTGAATCCTGCACCTAGGACTGTGGGTTCTTTCCTAGTAGTAGAACTCTTCACATGGATTTTCAGATTGATACTGTCAGCTAAAATTGATCAAAACTTTTCTGCTATTTTGACTCTTCAGGGTTTTTACATTGTTTGTGCTTTCCTTTTCACCTTCAACTGGGTGGGAACAATTTGCAATAACAGCAATAAATAAAGCTAAAAAATTGCCTGGCAGAACATTTTTGATCCCCAGAGGTACAAATCTATTTCTCTTAATATTTTGACTGGATCTCTTGAAGCCACTTCATTTTCTCTGGAAGGAGGAGAGGACTGTTCCTACAACCCATATATGAGTCTCCTTGGATAAAAAGCTACCTGTGTTTTTCTCCTATTAAACAGCCACTGAATATCCTAACCCAACTGGTCAGAAGCTGCTCAGCACAAGTAATAAAACTTCTAATTTGTTGCATATGAGTAAGAATTTTTGGGCTACTTTTTATGATTTGTGATGAGAATGAGCTCTTGGTAACAGAGACTGCAGTTAACTAGAGGGATCAGTGTTAGGCATTTCCATATAATATATTATCTTGCTGGTCTGTAGTTGGGTACTGTGCTGTTTTCCAAGACTAAACGAAGCTATAAGATGAACACAGTGAGCCCAAACCATCCCATCCTTTTACCTCTGCCAAAGTTTTTATCTTCAGCATGAAGGCAGTTACTAGCATACACAGGATAAATTGTCAAACAAAAGGAAGCAGACAACATTGTTTTCACAGCACGTAAGTACCATGCTGGATGTGATTTCATGCATACATTACTGAGTGTTAGTAAAACCAGAACAGACACCCACTCCCGGCAATAAAATTCTTTCTGTTGCTCCTTTGGGACCAATGATTTTTTTATACTGTTGCGCAGCTGGTTTATGTGTGCCATTTCCATTGGGCAAAGCCAGTCCTCCTGCTTATGCCCTGGAATTGTTTAATGGTTGGAAACTTGTCTGCAGAGCAGCTTCAGCAGATTTTTAGAGTTGGAAGGTCTAGTGTTTAAAAGATAGCAATTTTAAGTCAGAAAAAAAAGGTCTATAAAAAAGGGTTTAAATTAGAGTCAAGCTTGCTATCACTTTCACGGCTCAGAATGAGAATTCTGGTTCCAATGTAATTATTTTCTTCTCTGCCATATCTTCCAAATCATTTACTGTTTTCATTACAGTTGCCACATTTAAAACCAGAGTGGATGCATTGCAGCAGTGTATGATGTGATTCTTCTGTATAGCTTGCCCATAGTTTTGTTGACATTGCAAAGTGCTTCCAGATCCTATGGACTGAACAAAGTTTGTAAAACAAAAATTGTTTAGCACTATGTATACAAATCTGAGTGTGGAAAGATGTGCCTTTTGAAATGGTGGTAATGTGAGGATTTTATTTTTTTCTTTTATTTGCAGCAAGATATCCTCCCTTCTGGGGACTGGAGACAGAGTTTTGCTTGTGATGGCTAAGTAGCCAGCAAGACAAGACTTTAAGTCCTTTGGGTATACTCAAGCCAGATACAATCCAGACAAATGCAGCACTTAGTCCATGTGCTGGAACAGCAGCTTCAGCCTTGACCTAATGAAGCTATCATTTCTAGCAGTGAGAAGTGATTTACTTGTCAGGCTGCTGAGACCAGAATTTCTTTGGATTTGAGGACAGCTGCCTGTGCCAATTTCTAGTATATATGTAATGACCTTTATTTCATTTGAGTTGTAGTATAAACTACAAAGGAAAAGCTGCAGCTAGCATCACTCTTTCTGCAAACCAAAGAGTTTGATTTAACACTCAAACAAATCTGTGTATATAAAATTTCAGAACTTTAAATTTGAAAACCTGGCACTAGTTTCCATTCCAGTAATTTAATGTTCATGTATCTGAATTATACACATGGGCAGTCAGTCAAAGCGACCACGGATCTATGAAGACTAACAGTAGAATGCTGTTAGTTTTATAGTCAGCAGAATGCCAGTTTAGCTTCATTATCAGGTTAACAAACACCTTATGTATGTAAGCTTTAGCATCCAGCACCAGTTATTACACATTGAAGTACTTCAATGCTTTTAATGTCTGCATGGCCATAAGCATAATAGAGCACCTTGTAGAAGTATGACTTTTCCATTTTGTAATGCAGTAGTGAACGCTTGAAAAATCAGAAGAAAACCAACTAATCCATTACCTGGTGACTGGCAGGCATGCATTATGAAAGAGAATGCTCTTATACTTTACAGCTTTGGGGGTTTGGGCGGATTTTTTTGGTTGATTGGTTGTTGTTTTTTGAGAGGGGACTTTGTAGATATCTGGGGTTTTGTTGTTGTTGGTTTTGAGAGTGGGGTTTGGGTAGTTTGGGGTTTTTTCTTGTTAATAACAGAGATCACAATAACTTGCCTTGCTGCTATTCCTTCTCACCCATTCGTTTCACTGCTGAAACTCAGTCCTTTCAAGTGAAAGAATAGGTTAATATTCTTGGGGTTTTGGCTGACAGAATGATAGTTCTGTCAGTCATAATAGTGATGAGTGTCACAGAAATAGATAGAAATAGATGAATAAATTATATAGTAGTATTGAAATACTTGATATGGAATGGACCCTCAGCTGGTATAAAATGCTAAGTGGCTTCATATTTCAGGTCACATACCCCAAATCCAAGAAATATTTTACTATTGTCCCTCTACAATCAAACCATGGCGGGTTTTTTTTTCAGATGATTACATGCAAAACTGTAATAAGTTAAGTTTTGTTCATCTTTGACTTCTTACATGCTTCTAGTTTATATCTTTCTCCAGCTAAATCTACGAGTTTTAAAAAAGCTGTTGTAGAAAACTGGGACTTGGAAATGCCTTGCCTTTTCATGTCTTTCAACTGCAGATCTCCTTTCTTTCTATCTTCTGCTGCCACCACCACTCTTCCTCCTGTTCAAAGGCATTTCAGGGGATGACATTTGCAGGGCTTGCAGAAGAGAGACTTTGAAAAAAGGAGGCACTCAGGAGAATGTTTCTGCTATTGCTGTGTTGTTTCACATGTATATTCTCTTTAAGAGGACATTTTTTCTTTCCTTAACTACAGTTACCCAATGTTTTTTAATACAATGTTTACATTCTCCCATAACAGGAGAAACACTACTAGGTTTTCTTTTAAATATGGATCAGCATTTTGTCTGCTGACTGGACTGTTTCAACTGAACACAGAAGAAATGCTGCTGATATAGTAATGTTTTCAATAAACTGCAATTAGAAAAAGTACAGGGTGAAATGCTGGTGCTGTAGAAGTCAGAATAAATGATCTATTGGTTTCAATAGGCACATAGTTTTTACTTAATGTTTTCTTTTTCTGCTTATGTTACTGGGAAAGATAGAGATGTTTGAAGGAAAAACAAATTCCTGTTATTCTGAGACATATAAATGCTCCATTCTGGTCAATCGCTAACTTTATACAAGGAAAATTACACACTGTCTTGCATTCTTCTGGGGACAGAAACATTTAACAAGGAAGAATGTAAATTTGGTATTTTGCTTTCTAGGCCTATGAGAAATTGATGACTAGAACTTAACAAGTCTCACAGTCTTTTATAGATGCAGAATGAAGACAAGCATGTTTTATGGTTAGAATTGGTTTTGCTTACATCTGACCATCTATGAAGACATTCTCTGAAACATTTTAAGTCTTTCCAATACGTTATGTATACATAATACATGATGCATAGTACTTTTGGGAGATAACCTGGATAATTCACCTAGAGTAATATGATCGTGTTGCACTTCAGCTTATAAATGTTTTATTCCATGGTCCGTTGTCATATAAGATAAAACCCTAATGCTTCAAATCAGTGAAGACGAAAGATTTAGGATTTATGAATCATTATTTTGTTTATATTTATTGTACCCAAATTTAATGTAATATCTACTTATTTTATTAAGTTATAGTAGTAAATGAAAAGTTGTTAGAGAGCAGTACAAATAATTTAACTGAATTAATCTCTTCAACTTATCCCCTCCAAGATAGTTTTGTATACTTTAAGATGGAGTTGTTGGCTACTTTACAGGTAAGGAAATAAGTGTGAGGACAGCGTTTCTCCAAAGCCAGAAATAAACAAAGGGAACTGGCTTGAAAGCTGATAAAAAAAGATAGAGGAAAAAATAAGGAATTCTCATTATTTTGAAAATAAAGCTCTAATTCCAGAATTCTTAAACTAACGTATGCTTTGTAACTTTTATAGCCAAAAGTTAGGCTGAATTATATGTGTGAAACAGGGCCATCCATTAATATTTAACTAAAATATGTGTGTTAGGAAACAGGAGCATCAATTGTTATTTAACCAAGAGTCCTGTTAAATAGCAGGAATAAGCCATTATTTCACATCTGCTGATCTTTAAAAAGGAAACGCTGTCTTTATTAATTCTGAATGTGTCAGTTTGCATGACCTAAATGATGGAATTTTTCAGTGAGACCATTTGTCATAGGGGTTATCTGATGAACTTAGTATGCCTGGAAAATGTATTTAACAGCTCATTTGCCATTATAAAAAGATGCAGGTGAACCATGGAGTAAATGAATGCCTGGTGTCCCCTGCACACCTCCAGTTTTATTTCTGGTAAATAAGTGGTGACTCATTTAGGTTAAAAGTTATGTGAAAATGTTTTTTTCAATCAGGTTGTTTTTTCTTGGCTACAGGTTCATAATAATTACTCTGAATTTCCTTTATTCTTCCTGATATACTTTAATTTTTTTTGAGTCACACTATTTACTTTTACTTATATTTGGTCTTGCAGTTTCCTTACATTTTGTCACCGGTGTTTGGCTACCATGGGCATTTAAAAAAAGTAGGAGTTAAAAAGTAGGAGTTAGTAAAGAGCAAATTGGACTTCAGAAGCTAGGTTGCAAAATTTCCGTTGATGCACGTTACTCAGAGCCAGAATACTAAATAGTAGGCCCACAAGGAGGACCTAACATACAATATTGGAAAAGGTTCAATATTGGAACCTCTGACTGTGAGGTGTCCTTCTTGACTCTAGGATCAGCACAGAGACAACTGAAGGAATAGTATCTCAGTTGATATTGACCAAAATTTAAAACAGAATAGGGAAATAAGTCACAGGGGTGGCTAATTGCCTTTTGTTGTTCTAAAAAAAACCCTGCAGACTTCTATGGCATTATAATATATTGTTACATCTTAGGTATGTTTATTCTAAGAAAGTGTTTATGTCCTCTGGTGGTAGATATCAATACTAGAATTTTAAAGAAACATATAGAAACATGATTTTATAATCTGATAATTGTCTAGCAACACTGAAAAAATACTCATTTTTTCCACCGTACAATTCTGTGATGATTGTACAAAGCCACTTGTAGAAAACAAATGTTTTACACTCACTGTGTATTTAAAGTAGTGAAAGAAGTAAAACTGGCAGTCTAGTACATTTTGATAAAGCTTCACGGTATTTGTGGACTATTGACAACGTAGAATAATGACAAAACTAGATGCTAACTGACAGTTTTTGTTTCAGTAGAGCTTGAATTTCTAAAATTTACAAGAAGCTGTATCACTTATGTGAAATTTTTGGCTGAATTTTCTTCAGTGTATTGAGAGTATTTAATCCAGCTCATGCATGCCTGGTAAATACATAAAATGAAGAGGATCTCTACTTTATTGAAGATAATCTTTACTTTAGAATCTTTATTTTAAATTCCAGATCCGTCTGCGCCGCCAGCTCCATCTAATATCAGAATTGCCAATATCAGTGCAAACAATGATGGGAGTGTAAATGTAATGATTACTTGGGATCTTCCAGAAGAACCTGATATCCCAGTGCACCACTACAAAGTCTTCTGGAGCTGGACATATAGCAAATATGTAATTCCAGCTAAAAAAAAGAGAAGGAAGATTACCGATGGGGTAAGAAAGAAAATAGTAAATGAGACAGAAATATGGCTTATTTCTGGCACAAAACAGAGTGTAAGTGTAAAATATATGATGAACTGCAGTGATTTCAGCACCTGGTAAAGTAGTGGTCTTAATTTTTAATATCACCAAACCCACAGACAATTTTGAGCTCTCAATCTTTATCTTTCACTGAACTCAGGGAGAGTAAATAAAACTTGTGACACTATCATGTAGAATAACTATTAAATGGTCAGTATAGGCGCAAGGAAAAAACAAGCCCCAAACTCTTTAAATAACCTGCTGTAGCAAAGAACTGACATATTTCTATAGCAGCAACTTCCTGTGAGTTTTTTGAATCGTGTATCAAATATTGCTTTATTGGAAAACTATCTGTTGTGATATCCTTAAACATATTGCAAATTAATTTAAAGTAGTTAATAGAAATCAATTACAGATAATAGACTGAACTTAATTCTCAGTGCTTTTAATAAATGCATAATGAGAATTTGGACTCATGTCTGTGTTAACACTGTGTTTTGGCTCTGGTTGTCCACTTATAGTGTGATGAATGACAGCCAGAGGGTTATAGTTCCCTCCTTGTCCCTCAGTCTCCAAACCCTGAGAGAAATAAGGGCAATGAAGGCTGTGTGCTGAGTTCATCTACAGCAGATTGGTCACAGCACAGGTACCACTGTGGGAGCATGCTGGACCCATGCCTTCTCATGGGACCTGATGGGCAATCAGGGTCTGGAGTCTGCAGAGCCACCCTCACCAGCTCTGTGCTCAGCAGGCAAGGAATGGAAATTTCCCTGCAAATGTAGACAATGTGGAGTAATTCCAGGGCTGATAGAACTCGGTTCTTCCTTTCAACTTCAGTTGAGGACTTTTTTTTTTAAGTAAATATCCATAGAAAAGAAAGCTAGCTCTTTCTTGCACTTTTGGAAAATCAGTTTGGCAAGATAGGAATAGGGTTGGACTGTGCTAGATGGGGAAGTTTGTGTTTCTCAGGAAAGCGAGAGATCTTCATGGCAGAGGCTACAGCCTAAAGATACAGAGGAGCTTTCTCTCCACAAGCTGGTCCTTAAATCACAGGGAATTTTAAAATTGAGCTGGGTCCTTATTTTTGTGTAGATACTTTGTTTAGGGTACATCCTATGTATAAATTTGTTAAAACAGATCTGATATACAACATTAGAGTAACTGGAACCAAATTCTGACCTTGAATATAGGGAAATCCAGAAGAGACAAGGCATATTTTAGAGAAAAGTCAGGCCCTTAGAATATCTTTCATTTTACTCCTGGCTCATTGTACTTTTTCCTCTGCAGCATGTCGTGAAACTGTACAGCAGTAACAGTGAAATTCTGAGTTCCTCCACAGGGCTCTTCTGAGGCTATTGCTAATGAATGGTCCTTTGTATCTAATAGCAACTCTTCTGTCTAAAAATCGGAACTGCAGAAAAAAAAATAAAAAAAAAAGGTGGAAGAATCTCATTTTTTAAAGGTCATTGAAGATTTTTTTCACCAAGTTTTTCCCTTTACATGTAGTCTAGTCCAAATTAGTTTATAGTGATTTCCATATGAAATTGTTCCAAGTAGACATTAAAATAATTTTACTACAATATTAACAGTCAATTGAGCATTACAGTCAATGTTATAAATATCTCAGCACAAAACAAGTTAAAGGTAGTGGATATGAAATGCCTTTGACAATCCCTAAATTGTTAAATATGGCAGTATGTGTTTATCGTTTTCACTCTGGAATGACTGTCAAACTTCAGAGGCACTAATGAAAACATGGAGTAATGTCTTCTGTTTGAGATATGGGCTAGAAGGGCTTTTTTGTGAATATATATAAAAAAACCCTAGAAATGTAAGAATACTGAGAAGCCTTGGCTCTTCTTTGCAATATAATGACACTTGCCTTAATTTATGGGTTTTCGGCTGGAGAATTATAATCTTACTCTGGTGTTTCCCCATTTAAGACACTTCCATGACAACGTAAACTGTATTTTTTCTTTTCTAATTTCCATTCTACAGCAGAAAAGTGTCCTTACCAATGAGGGGGTATTTTTGGTTGTGGAGTTTGTTGGGTTTTTTTCATTTTTGTTTTCAACAGTTAAAACAAATCGAAAATACTGACAAATGTACTGAATACTGGATTTTAGCTGTCTTCAGATAGTCTCTACAAAAAGCTGTCATCTGCTTTGCTAACACAGAAACTGAGGAATAAAAAGTTTAAATTTCTTTGACTACAAAAATTTTGGCAGAAGAAAAAACTTGTTATATGTAAAAAAAACCCTTTAGTTTTGACCTAAAAAAAATGTGTCTGTATTTTCCAAGTAACTGACAAAATTATGTAAACATCAAGAAGGTTAGTATTTTTAAAATGACACAGCGAAACAGAGTCCAATAAAATATAGAGAGTTTTACTCTGTTGAAATTTATACATGAGTTTTCTTTTCTAATTTCAAAAGCATGATGTGCCTAAGATAACAGGCCTGATTTTAATAAGGGCCTGTGTTTCAGTAATGCTATAACTACTTTGTATATTTATTCTGTGTTATAGGCCCAAAATTATGTGATCCTGGAGGGACTCCAACCCAACAGCAACTACAACGTAGAACTGCAGGCAGTAACACGTTGGGGTCAGATACGCCTAAAAAGTGCTAAGGTGTCTCTCCATTTTAGCACAACTCAGGACACCCGGAATAATAGTAAGTAATTGTATTCAAACACCTGAATGCTTTAACTCTTTGTCTGGAGTTTGAATGTTTTATATAATGATTTGTGAAATTAAAAAAAAAAAATTTCTTAAAGCTTTCTGTTTCATATTATAGTGATCCTGTCTCGGTGAATTGATTAACCTTTTAATATTAAATTTCTTCTCTAAAAATTGGTGACTGCGTTTGCCTAATTCTTTAGCTTAGATCCTACTCACCTGAAATAAACGCAACGAAAATGGAAGCATTTGCATGACTGTGGTGTTAATATTTTTTAAATGCAATACAGGTATAAATACTTACTGTATTTGTCAGTGGCTGGAATAAAATCATTTCTGTGTCTGTCTTAACTGGACAGTTCTAGTTTACAATGCTTTTTAACATCCTAATTATTTTGAGTAGCCCATTAACTCAGATTCTGGGACCACCCAAATATGTATCCACTATGAACTAATGTAAGACATCAGCTCTTCTGTTAGGGTATCTAAAATGTTCCATGTCTGACAAGCAATGAATTCTCAAGAAATTTTTGCACACTTAGGACTCACATTCAAATTAGAATCTTGAAATTTGTAGGTGTCACTTTATTTCTTGTTAAGATCTTCTATAAAACCTCACATGCTAAGCAACGTAACTGAATGCATATCTGAATCTGAAAGTAAACCATAATTCTTAGTCCTAGTTAAATGCTATTTGTATGATTACATTACCAAGTTACTGCCCCAATTGCTCTGTGTCTCAAATTAACCAACGGAACAAAATTCTGATAGTGAGATGTTAAGGACTGTAATTTTAAATATCCCGTCCTGACTCTGTTTCATTCTCCGTCCATTTACTATTTCTTTTTTAAAGTACACTTGAAGTTTAAACTTTACTTGATGTCATTACCATAACAAAACTAATTACTCTCACCCTAACTAAGCAATTGCCATTGTTGCTGGACCCTTCAGCAAGCATATTGTGTGTGGATATACATAAAATGTTTTTCAGTAGTTGTTAGCTATGACAGACCTTCATGCCTACACTTGCTTCCCATTTTAATATACTAAGAAGATAAAATAGACCTAAAGATTCTTTTTTTTCCCATATTAAGCTAATTTTTACTACCTTTTCGGTCCTCTGTAAGAGACAGCAAAGGGCCTGTAGTGTTTACTTGAAATCCATACCAGAATATGAGTTTCAGTCTCCACAGTGTGTATGTAAGGCAAGTTTGGGTTAAATCCTCAGTGTAAGTGAATGTAAGAGTTCTACCCTTTCAATACGGGTTCTTCCAGATTATGCCTGTGCTTTCTCTCATCCCCTAGAAAAGTGACCTATTCTGCAGGATTGTGCATGATATCAAAAGCTCTTTTGAGTTACCACTCAAAAACATTTAGATTTCCTTTCTTTTCTCTATATATACAGGAGATGTAATAAAAGAAAAACTACAGTGGTAGCTAGGTGTTTAATTCTGCCACACTCAGCCACTGAGCTCAAGTAGAAGCATATCATGAGAGAGATTCTCATTTTGCTGAGTATTTTCCCAATAATTTTTAATTGGTTTTGCTTCTTTCGTTTTGTTTTGGGTTTTTTTTTAGTCAAAGCACAATTTGCCAGATACACAAACAAATTTTGTATTTTTTTACACTATCCTCCCAACACCAGTCTTCTTGTCTCTTCTGATGGCAAGTTTCTGTGAAGTTCTGGATCTTAGTGGTAAACTGTAAGGTGTTTAGTTTTCAGTCCAATCATCTTGACTGGCATTTCACCAGATTATGTCACAACTCTGAGAAAGCAAGTGTAACTGAGTCTACTTTACATCAGGTCACAGGAGAAGGCTGGTGCCTGGATTTCACCTGAGGCTGAGCTGTGTCCTGGTAACTGAGATGAAATTCTAGGTGCCATTATACACACATAGCCAAAACAACATTGGGCAAGCTGTTGAATTTCTTTCTCTCATTTTACTGTGACAATAGCTTTTTAAACTTTCTCGTCTTGGGAGCAAGGATAATTAATCAGCTGATGTTTGTCAGGCTTTATTGCCAGTCCTAACATAACGTCAGATCATTATAGTCTTTAAACATCATAGTAAATAAAGACTTGTTGTATAACAAAAACCTTCCAAAACTGAAGCTGAGTAATTGAGATTGGACTGTGTTAGTTTGGGTACCATTCTGTAATTACTGTGAGAAACATTTTCACTGGTGGTGCTGTATCAACTATCCATGGTCTCACTAATTGTCTCTTGTGGTCTGTATCACCGATGGGTTTGTGCTGGGAGAGGAAGATTTGTTTCACTTTTCCCTCTCCAAAACACTGTTTTTCAGAACCTGATGCAGATCACATCTTATTTGTTACTTACAAATCCTCTGCCAAATGGAGCTCATTTACCTTATACCTCATGTATGACTCTGGTGGTTTCATAACTTTCTATCCACTCCAGTGGCACCTCTTTCCTATCATCATCACAGCTAGATTTAAATTCCTTCCACAATTTTGCTTGGATAATCTGCCCTCTCCTTGATTGTTATAGTTCAGAAAACAGTCCGTCGGTAGTTTTTGTTAAAGTCTGCTATCTACTAATGTCCAATTAGTATAGACTTTCTAAAGCTTTATACTTTATTTCACTTCACTATGGTGACCTTTTTTGACTAAAAGGTTCATTAATGTTGTATGTTTTTTTAAACTAGACTAATGCTATACTAAGAGCAATATTTTTGTTTTCCCATGTACTGCAAGTATGTGACTGTTATGTTCAAGTTATGAACAGCCATTTAGTTAATGAGCAGTATTTTCTTTTTAACTGTAAATCAATGCCTGTGAGAACTGAAACATGTATTTGTTTTACAGTAGAGTAATTAGATAATAAGTTTCTGGACGAATCTGAGCATCCATTCTATTAAAGCCATGAAATAAAGGATTCAAGATTCTTTGAGCCTAAACCACCGATATCACACATTTTAGTGGATAGAGCACTCTGCTGAGAAATTTATTGGGACCTTTTTTGACATTTTAAAAAAATGGCTAAATTATAGCTTACATAGAAAAGCAAATAAAAACTACCACTGGAGGAGATGCAAATTCATCTTCTGAATCTCACTGAAGTTAGTTAGGTACAGAGCTAGTCCTACTTGAGGTACTTTTGAGAATACACAGAAGCAGATGGAGAAATATGCAAAAGAAAAAAAATATTGCCTGAAATATTATCTAGGACATGACCTTCATGCCCCCTCTTATTTGGGGACTTCCATAGCCTTTGGGAAGTAGTTCCAGAAGCAACATGCCAATTTTGCTAAAGTCCCACTGTCAGTTTCTCTGCTCTCGGTGGAATTAAGCACTGGTTTTTTAGGTGTCTGTTCCTATTGTCAGAATAGAGAGTAGTCCGTAACCTGCTGAAGTAATTTAGTCCTACAGACCTCTGTGAGCTTTGACCCTGGCCCTGTGGCGTTACATTTCCTCACACTCAGAAATACATTGCCTCACTATAGTTGTGTGCTTTACTTCTGGGAAATGCAGCAAGACTCTCCCTTGATCTTTATATAGAAATATTCTAAATTAGTGTCCTGATTTTTCTGGAAGTGGAGCAGACAGAGCAAAGCAGAGATTTAGCAAAATTAAAATACTTAAGGTTGGTGTGTACCTAATAGATTTGAGTTTGTACTTTGTCACTTTTTTGTTTCATGTTAGGTAATATAAACATTGTGGTTACATTGAGAAAGAATTTGCTTTAGGTTGGTGGTTTTACTTTAATTTAAAACAAGCATAGAAAAAGTAAAATTGCATCAGATTAAGCAAAGGATTGACAAAGTAAAATTTGGCCAAAAAAAAGTGGGTTTCAGCTACATGTAGGGCACAATGTTCAAGTTTACATGTTGCTCATGGTAATTACTGAAACCTGAGTCTTCCCTTCTTTCTCCTAAGTATGTAATTTGCCACTTCCTAATTATCAGAATCTTTACTTTCCATTTATGTGTATTATTGAATTAAATACAGCTTTTTTTGTTAATCATCTGATGCAAATACTGTCCTCTTAATCAGAACTGATCTATTTGCAAGTGTGCAATGAAAATGCAGTTTGAATCAACATTACTGCCTTTTCAACTGAAAATAGCTAGAAATACTGTCAAACCTGCTAAATGTTGATGAACTGTTGCCAAACAAAATGCCTGATGAAGGACATGCCATTACCGTTGCTTGTTGGAAGCTAGGCACATTACACCAAGGGAACTGCTCGGTTAGTTCTGCTCTTACAGTGTTTTCCTAAGCATTCACTGTTCACTGTTGGAAACAGGAAAGTGGGCAAGAAAGATCTTTAATCTGACCAGAGTGTTCTTACACAGCATACCAAAGGACTATATTTACTTTGATGTAATAACCACACGTGGCACTCTGTGGGTTACACTCAATGCCATTCTTGGGTTTTGTGTATATTCAAACACTGCACAAACATAAAGACCATGAATGATTATACAGAGCTACTGCTGGATACTGTGCCTGTCTAAAATGTCACCGTGTTAGCATTTCTTGTTCTTGGGAATATAAATACACTCGCTTTCCTTATTATTCTTTTGAAAATTTACAGAGCATTTTCACATTAAAATTTATCTTTTTCTCTGTCTGTCCAAATTTTTTTTTTGGTCTGAATTTCAATCAAATTATATGCTTTTCAAGTCTTACGGGCAGGGATTTTTTTAATATTAAATTCATTTAGGTAAGATATTGAAATAAGATAATTTGGATCAAATATAGTATTATTTTCTGAATTTCAGCACTGTTAACATAGCCATTATATGGCACTTTACTTAAAGAAATAATTCATGACTGTTCTGTGTATTGCAGAGGAACAGACATCTTCTGCTGGGAAGCTCCAGAAAGGACTGATAGATTCTTACCCAACATTTCAAAGAAGAAAAACCACTCGTTTTCTTAAAATTGGAACTCCTTACTATCAGGACAATCAACTTCAGGTCAAAGTCTACTGGAAGAAGACAGGTTTGACAAATTTTTATTTTACTATTTTTTCTAAGGAGAAACTCTCATCAACTGCCACAGAGTTGTAGAACATTGATATGATACAATGAACTTTTCACAATCATTCAAAGTTAAATCCTACACCCTTCCTTCACCTTCACATTGGAATGAAATGTTGCCTCTCCTCGTTGTGTTATGTATGTGTAAATGTCTGGAAGAGGGAAATGACATGAATCAGCTATCCAAAAATTGCAGTCAGTCATCCTGGGACACTGAATCTTCCCAGACCTGAGATATTTTTTTAGTTTGGTGGAGATTGCTTCTGTAAAGTTTTAAGTAGAGAAGCCAAATTTGGCCTTAAGTTTATCAGAGCTTTTGTGGGTATGAATGTTACCTCCCTGGAGTGTGTTTGGAGGGTCTCAAGCACATACAGTTCCTGGGCAGATTTTCTGCTGATGCCACTGCAGTATCACTTGTTGGACTTTGTCAGTTGAGGAATGAGTCAGGAAGTCATGCAGTGGTGTCACAAAAACTAAACTGCAGTTTGAGCCACAGGATTTAGAGTTATACTGGCCACAATAGGCTTTATGCCAAACTTTATCAGTCACCTTGAATTAGAACAGGCAGAGTAGTTGGTCTGTTTTTCAGAAAAATCTAGCAACAGTTTTATGTTTAAGTCTTCCAGTCTAAATAAAAATGCCATACATTTAAATGTCGAATAAGATTCAGAAATGAAAAAAGAGAGTTTCCTTTCTTGCCCTGTAGGAGCCTATGGATTATTGCACATTGCTCCAGCTTAGCCATAACAGGTTCATATGCTGTTGCTCAAAATGTGCTAACATTCTTAGTGTTTTAACTTGGAGCAATCTACATGTATAGCAGTAGCACATGTATATAATCTATTCAATTTTTGTGTTTGAAATAAAGGGCTACAAAATGTGTAACCACCTTTTCTTCTGAAATTTTTCGAATCATTTTTAAAATACCTACGTTTTCTGGGGTTTAAGTCTACGTAGCACCACCACAAATGAGGAAAGGATATATAATCATTCAAATATGCTATGTAACATAAGAATATGTCAAACTGTATGGTGTGGATTGTGAGAGGTGTCTTTTGCTTCTTAAAAAGTGCCTGCCTCTTTGAATGGTTACCTTTCCAGCCCAGCTATATCAAATACTTTCAAATCAAATGCTTATTCCTCCATAAAACTTGCAAGCTTTGGCTCAGCCTGACTAGACACACATTTTAAATGCCCGCGTCTTGGCTATGCTAGTTTTCTTGTTTCTGGCTTACCCCATTATATTTCACTTTTTGCCTAATTTCATGGAAAGCTGTAATAATTTAAAGTTTAAGTAAAAGATTAGGCATTTTAAATTGTGAGATTTATATATTCTGAACTTTGGACTGATCACCTTAAGCTTTGCCTTTCTAGAAGCGAGGTCAACTTGTTGTTCAAGCTCCTTTTATAGTCAGAAAAGCAGGTGACTTCTGAAGCAACTAATCCCACACAGCAGCTGAATCATTCTCTGGAGATTCCTCCCTTCCTGACTAACTACAGAAGGGAGCCTAGACAACTCCTTTGTAGAAGGCTTAGAGATGCTTAATAACTCTCTGTGAGCCAAGGTTCAGTTCTGAGAAGTTTGAAATGAAAAAATTGAGGGACAAGATTCAAAGCTGAGGGGACTATGATGTCTCCCACAGGTGTAAGGCGAAGTTGTGCAACTCATAGTCTACAAGCAAGATTCAGCCCAGTGGAACAATTGATCCAGCTGCAGCCATTTTCCTGCTAGCCTATTTCCGGAAGAAAGATTGTATGTCCTATGACCAAAATGCCAGCACCCCTTGTGAAATTCACCTGACAAGTAGTTTCCCAAATTCATTTTTATAGTTAATGGAGGAAAAATCATTACCAGTACAGCAATATTCACCTTGTTCCAAAGTAGATACCTTGAACTAGATGTCCACTAGTTATAACAGCAACTTGAACATCAAGCTTATAATTAAATGTTACATTGGAGTTACTTAAATCTTGACATCTAAATCTGGAGCTGAGTCGCACACTGTGTTACATACCTGGCTAATATTTGTAGTAAAATTTATAAATGCCTGTAAAAAGAAATAAGTTAGTCAAGATTATCACAGTGACTGAGATAAGAAATAATTAAGATTAAATGAAGTCAGGGGATATTTTATAGATTGGAAATAACAGTGTTTGGAAGCAATGTAATCTCCACATTTGGAGATCTTCAAAGGCAGATATGGCACAGATCTGTTGGAAATTATATGGAAATAATATACTGTCACCTTGTGCCAGGGATGGACCAGTTGAGTTCCTGAGTTTCTGACTGTACAGCTGGCTCATCTTGTATGAATATGTGTACATCCACTTATATAAGTGGGACACCCAGAGGTCCATTTTGGTCATGCGGTGGGAGCAAGCTCTGTCACATGCACTGGAGTGTTTAGGTACATGCCCCAGCCATGCAGTAGAAGTTGCCTTCATTTTTTTCACATAACACACAGCGATAGCAAAGGTGTGTGAAGCAGGGCAGAATGTGACAGTTTGTCACATTTGCTTTTTACTTTTCTTTTTTAAAAAGAAAATACCCGTGTTGTGAGTGACAACCTGTGCAGTAACTCAGCAGGAGCCCTTGCCTCATGTGGAACTGAAATATAGCCAGTTACCTGCTCCTGAGAAGCTAGCAGCTTCTATAAGCTCTTAGAGGAGTTTGGAGGCTATGTGGTACATGGATGAGGTACTGACGGTAAATTTACTAGTGACAATTTACTGCAGAGCAAGTCTTTTTCACCATGCAGGGAGCACAGCAGGAGAAGCATATTGGCTGTGTCTTGTCTTTATGAAAGACACCAGTTACTGGAGCCGGCTCTGATGGGAACTGTACCCACACATCTTTCTCCTTATGAACTGCAGTGTGTTTAGGGAGTTGTAGGAGGTATGAGACTGCAGCAGCTATAATAAGAAACACTGAGAGAGACTTTTCCTCAGCCTACTCTATGGCCTAGCATCTAGGCTATTTTCATTGCAGATAGGCAATCAGAGTTCAAATCCTTCCTGACAGGGAATTGACTTCTTTGTCGTCTACATGGTGGGTGAACACAGGAGTCTCTGTTGATTGCTCTAATGTTCTCATTATTTTGTAGTTTGCTATTAAAAACAACACTTTTTTTGGTACAGGAACACAGCCATTCTATAGCTCTAAATTAGGATGTGTGACGTTAAAAGAAATAAAAATTAAGAAAATATAATGAAACTATGTGACATAAGTATATTGATAATGGTAAGAGTTCCCATGGCATCAAAAATAATTCAAGAAATAAAATTCTCAAACTTGAATCTGTTGGACATTTGCAAGTTAAGCAAAATTGTTATTGGTTGTAGCAATCTTTGCTTTGTCTGGTTTGATTTTCAAGTTGTTTTGTACTTGCTGTGATGGACTTTGTGGTCCTAACACGGGATGGTTGCCGTGGTAATGAAATAAATATGTTGTTTAGATTTTTGGACTTCTTTTAAGATGAGGACATTAAACAAGTATGATATGTTGACATATTGTCTTTAAATTGTGAGGAAAACTTTAACAATGCTAGATCAGCAGTCTTTCAGTTTGTAAGAATTTTACTCATTTTCTGTAGTAATAGCTGCTCAGAAATTTTTATTGTCTTCCTAAATTCAGTGGCCGTACTTAGACCTGAGATTACTTTTTTAAAAAATTCTGTCCAAAACCAAGATGTCTCCACAGAAGAGTTTTGTACTGCCTCCCAGCACTGAGGCATTGTAGCACACCACAGATTCAGAAACAAATGGAAGGAAAGACTTGCGTGGATTTCTTGCAGTGTCAGACCACTTAAGAAATACAGTCATGTACCTATTGTGGTTTTGGATTGTTACTTTACTTCAGTTGGTTCCTTTGTTAGCTGAGAAGTTGTTTTGCTTTTGAATTTGAACCATTTTACTCTCTCTAAAAAGGACAAAACAAAACAGAATCATGGAGTAATTGAAATGAGTTGGAAAGGACCTCTGGAGGTCAGCTGGTTCAACCATCTGTTCAAAGTAAAACTCTGAACTTATGTTGTTCAGTCATATCTGTAAGGTCCTATAACAGATGTTGTTATTGTTTTCTGAACGACAGGGAATTTTTCCTTTATGAATATCAGGCTTCAGAGGCCACCTAGCAGTTTATTGCAATGTACCTTAGGATTTCCAGAACGTACGGTGATGTCTCTTGACATTCAAAGATAGTTCTTCCATGACTATGAAGAAGAAGCTGTATTCCTCAGTGTCATTTGCAGATGTGCCTCTAGGAAGCCAGTGAAAAACCACAATGATGACATCAGGGCTGAAACTCGTGTGTTTGTATCATCCCTCTGGATAGAATTCATCAGACCTCTATCCTGTGCAACAACTGCAACAGAAGGGGTGTTGCAAGCTATTACTGAACTGGCTTTATTATACAGTAGAGAAGTGACTGCTTATCAATACTCAGAAACTGAACACAGTATTTGAGTTAAAGTCTGAGTAAGTGGATGGAAGATCCTATTTCCATATATATGCATCATAATGTGCCACAGTTTGGTAGCAGGAAAGACTTATTTAGGCCTGTATTTCGAGTGTCATTTCTGAAGTCCCATTAGCTTCAGTAAGCATGAACCATGAATGGAATGTAGGATCTGGACTTTACATTAAAATAGATCTGTTTCTGAAATAATCTTCCAGTTTTAGTGCTTCAGTATTATGGCAATAATAACTTTGCTTCAGGATGTATGTTAGCAAAAATAACTCCACACTTCAAGCAGTACAAGGTGCTTAGCAAATGCACATAATTTTGCTAGACAGAGTCATCACAAAAGCATATTGTAATTATATGAATACAATAGCTTCTTTCTGAAAGAAGAAAATGTCTTTCACTGACTTAGGCCTGGGATTAGAGAAACAGTACATTCCTTAAACAGCATGAATCCAACTTTTGTAAATGAAAAGAAGAACTTGCTTGGGGCCAGATTTTTTGGCCATCTCAACTGTGTGAAATTAGAAATTATGTGCTATTTATGTCAAATCGTAAAATCAACTTAAACAAATCACTTTTAACTCCTTGGTGCTGGAGTCAAAGAGTACCATCCGTTAGCAAGAGTGGATGCACTCTGAACCCCCTACTTAAAAGGATTAGCTACTCTAGAATAATTAAGATCCTCAGTCTTGTGCAGTAATCAAGGCTAAAAGTGTGAAAATAAAAAGATCTTTATGTTTCCTCTGTTCCGCAGTGGTTTGGCAACTAGAGAGCTGAGGTTTTGGACTTCAGCTGAAAAGCATTCAAGTCGCTGTAAATTTGTGTGTCTTCAGCATATGAAAATAAGGTATTTCCCATAGATAGAAGGAAAAAAAAAATTCTTTATGAGCTCACTGCATCAATTCTCACCACTTGATGCAATAATTGTAATGCCTGAAAATATTAGAATGTAATATAATATCATGATTTCTTTCCAAAGCTACATGTCACAATAATATTTTCTAGCCCATTACTCTGTCTTCACTACTGCTTTCATAGTGCCTGTTGAATGTCATGAAACTCGCCTTGCTCAGGTAAAGCTTTAGTTTCCTTCACTTTTCTCTGAATGAAGTCTATGAGCGTTTACATCTCCTGTTTAAATGAAACATTTAAAGTACTTCTAGATATTTAAAATCAATAAATCTGCCCCTTGGTTTTGCTTAAAAAGATAAATATTTAAAATGCATTAAGACTTGGCTTCAGGCTTCTTCCTTTGTGTTTCTGGTAAATGCTAAAGCAGAAAAAAAAAAGAACACTTAAGTCAGGGAGAGGCAAAGAATCCTCCATTGTCTGATAAATCAACAAAACAAGAATAATGAATTAAATTACAGGGAAGAATAAAATGCAAGGCAAGGCAAAGCAAACAGAAAGCTGCCACAAATGCTTTTAAAACCAGATCTTAGGAAAACAAAATTAACTTTCACTTAGTTCAGGGAGACAAATGAAGTGACTGTATGTGCTGACTTGTTGTTTGCAATAAGGTATTTCATATGGCAGGTTTTAAAATAATTGAAAGCTTTCCCCATGTTATACTATGGTCCTTTCTCATGGAACCAGTGCCACTGAAACTAATGAAACCCTCAATGCCAGTTGGAGTTTCTAGCTGTTATTGTAAAGAATTCAGCAGTAGTTCCTTAACACTAAGGAATATTTTAGTTTAGTACTAACCCTTGCACTAGAAAGATCAGTGTTTGAGCAGCTGGCCATTTTCTAATTACAGATATTTAGGCAGTAATATTTGTACTTGAAGGTATCACTATGGTCCAGATGATTCTTTCAACAAGAAGACTTTGCTATTAATTATAGTGAAATATATACCAATATATTACTCTCATCTTTCTATACAAATACAGAGACATTGGCTCATCACAGGCCAATTTTGGTGCTACATATAATGTGTATTTGTATTTAGAGAATTAACTAGTAAAGCTGGCCCCAAAGAATGTTCAACTGGATCAGCTCTTTAGAAATTTACTAGTAGATGTTGCATAATTTTGCTTTTCCACATATGCTACAGCGACTTCAATGACTGTATCCTATGGGCTTCCCCAGCATCCTTCTTGGGGAGGCAGGTAATGCTATCAGCTTTAACTGTTGTGGGAAATTTTTCCAGAGTTAAAAAAAACATCCTGTCAGAAGTATCCTCTGTGTGATTCCTACTCCTCCCTAACTTTTTCTTACATAAGCCTAATGTAGTTACAGGAATAAAATTTTTCTTATCCTACTACTGTTTTTTAAAATCTCTTTGCCTTTTTTCTGCCTGGAGGGACTGAAAAGGGGAGCATCTGACAATCTGTAGTTGTACTTTATAAACTGACTAAGGACTTAGAGTGTTTGGTTTATGTCCAAGTGTGACATGCTAACAATGCTTAAAATGATGTTGGTGGGAGTGATGAAAAACATCAACAAATAATACAATTTGGCAGAGAAGACAGAGTACAACTTCTCAAATAGTATGCAATTGATTAGTGGGATAAAGTTTTAAGATAATTTTTTGAGATTAGTGGTATAAAGTTTTAAAATCACATTTACAATAGGCGCAACCTGAGTGGCATCTACCCTGCAAATAGTAAAATATTGGGGACTCTTTTCAAGGGCACAGTGTGCACTGTTTTTCTTCGTATTTCCACAGGAACAACAGCAAACCATTACTGAATGCCTTTCATTTGCTTCCAAACCTCCATACCTTTCAGGGTAGGTGGTTTAAGCTCTTGGTATGAGGGACTTAGGGGCAAGTCTGTCCAACGATTAGTCCCAGGAATGTAGTTGGAACTGATTCAAAGTCTGCCAGGAAATCAAATATCAGAAGCCAAATCAGAACTATCTGCTGTGGTCCCAGAGCTCAGGCAGCACAGAGACTGATTTTGCTTAGCAGAGGCCCACTGGTATCTGCTGAAGGCAGATTGTGGCAGTACTGGATGGGTTGGGTTTGAGGAACATTCACCAAACTTGTTCTAACAGTTTGTGTGGTTGATCCACTTACTGCTTCAATTTAAAATGTACATACTTTATGGAGTTCAGAAGCCCTCAGTATGACCTGAATCATACTCCAGAACACCTTTCATAATTGTGAAAGTCTATTTAATTTGATTTAGTTTATGCATTTAAATGAAGTCTTCTTTTAAGAAGAAAAAAATCTTAGTATCTGAATGCAAAGTTAAGCTTGATTTCTTTTGAACTTACGTTAAAAGATCAGATAGAAGTGTATTTTCAGATTATCTCATCCATGAGCACAGTCCAAAGATAGACCATCATTATGTGGGATGAGTATCTTCAGTCAGACTGCAGATACACATTCAATATTGCATTGTGAAATCATTTGTCTTAAAGATAAAACTTAAAGACTTAAGTAACTTCCAGGCATTGAAAAAATTAACTAGCCAACTAATAAATAAATTTTGACCTGTTTTTTAATTCTTCAGGAAAAAATATGTTTTCAAAAACAACATATTTATGTTCCTTCAATAATACCTGTCTAGCCCGTCCACAGTTTTCTACATTTCTTATTATTTCTTTCTTGAGTATTACCACAACCTATACAGTTAATTATTTTAACAAGAAATACAGAAATTTATATATATGCATATGTATAGTGTCTAAGACTGCCAATGGCAATGTCTGTTGTTAGGCAGTCTGAATAACTGAAGGATAAAATGGCAAGCTTTTTACTGTCCAATTCTTTCCCTTCTTTTCCCAAACTGTATCACAGGGTCACATTCAGTCAAAGCTTTGTCTTACGTACTCACACTGTCACACCTGGAGCAATCCTACCATTGCTCCTGTGAGTAAAAAGTTACAGAGTTGCCTCAGTTTAGCAAGATAACTTTCATCAGCTCTGGGGTAATAACTGCTCCTGAGTGCTCTCTTAGCCCGCCTAGGTTCTGAAGTGAAATATTTACCTTAGGATTCAGGGAATGTTGAACTATCAGCAGTGAGTTGTCATGTTCATGGTGAAGGTGATTTAAACTAACAAATGTCCTCTTGTAAATTAGGTCAGTTTTCTTCTGCGTGGCTCTTTGTAACCCATATTGTTTAGTAAGTCTATTTTATAAGGTGACTATAAAACATAGCTAGAGTTGGAGGGAAAGACACCAAAAAATGCTATCTTGAGACTAAAATTATGATCTAAATTTAAAGATGTCACATGTATGCAGCTGATGAATAATGTGTTCTTAAACACCAGTTGCTTCTACTCCTGTGACCATAAGCTGAGTATAAAAAGATCCACAGTAGTCTAAACCAAAGGTCCATTCCAACGTGTATCCTGTCAGTGGCCAAAAGGAAATCCAAAGAAACACAAGAATAGGGTAAGCATGTGAAATGATATTTCTGCAGATAATTGTCCCAGCCTCCGACAGCTTCTATTTCATGGGGTTTCCTGAGGCCACTGTGATTTCATTGTATTTATTCACTTTCACTGCATTTCTCCTCAGGGACAGCATTTAGTAGATGTAGCACTTGAAGCTATGGTCTAGTGGCTAGAGAGATTTTAGGATGAAGGTTGGACTTGATGATCCTGGTGGTCCTTTCCAACCATGATGATTCTGTGATTCTATTCTATGATCCAGTGTCCCATCAGAGTCACATAAATTTTGGTCAATGAAACATCCTGGGTTATGGAGTTCCAGAGTTTCAAGTGCTTGTTTTATGAAGAACCACATTTTTAAATTTCTTTTGAAGTCACTTCTTCTAGCTTCACTCGAATACTAATTCTTATATTGGAGACACAGAAAGTAGTCAAGCTCTGTTCAGCCTATCTGTACGCACATGATTTTATAGCTATTTAACCTGATTTTGCTCTGTTCTTTTTCTCGTAGACTCAGTAGTGCTAAACAGAAGATTTAGTAACTGCATAATAAAGCCATTAACTGTATGAATACACAGTTCAGCAAAGCAACATCCTGATATGTCATGCCATGACACCTAACTCCCACTGTGGAGTTAGGGATAACTGGGTCTGTACCTTGGCTCTGGAATTGGGACGGACTCCCAGATTACCTACCTTCAGTTATAGCCTCCTCACCTAAATTAATGTCCAGATCTGTCAAAGTTACACAGAAGGCTTAAGTTAGTGATAGAGTACCTACTGACATTTTCAATAAATATATAACCATAGTGAGCCTTATATAACCATAGTGAGCCTTGAACTTCTTTATTTGGATTTTTTTCTTTTTCATTAAATTCAGTTTTTAGATGCTTAGATACCTTTGAAAATCTGACTATGAGGGAGCAACTTAGGAACCTTCTATTCAGGCTACAAGCAGCTATTGTGAGACTTGAAGCTTACAAGAGGCACATTTCCTTGTAATAGAAAACCAGAATGAGATACTGTTGAACTCACTTTCTGTAGGATGTTGTGTGTGGGAAAAGGAGTGAGGGTAAAGGTAATCTGTCTTAGAGATTATCCCAAACTTAAATCCCTCAGTATAAACATCTTTAAACCTTGAGGCTTCCTAGGTCTACGTATGGACACAAATACTGTGGCTCAGGCCTTTCTTTAAATTACACACTAATTGTTAATATAATTTTTGGAAAGGCTTATTGTTGTATTATACAAAGAATGTGTTCTAGAGAAAGAAAGTTTGTTTTAAATGGCATAATGTGAGAAACAAAATCTTTGTGATTTAAGCAATACTGCTTATATCCATGTAAGAGTAGGAAACAATATAGTTTGCCTTGTTAGGAAGTGTTTATTGAATGAAGTTTAAATGTCAGCTGAGAGTTCGGGTGTTTGTTTTAATCATACTGCTTGAATGGGTGGTTATTAAAAAGTTCTTTTTCTCAGTGGTGTCATGAATACCGTGAATTTCATAATCAAACATTTGATACCGGATTATTTTTTTTATATACATACCATCAGGTGAATCAATGCACAGGCAGCTAAAGAGCCAGAGCTGTTTTAATTTCATTTTGAAAGAGAACTTACCTAAAATGTCAGAGACAGAACACATTGAAAACACAGGGAAAAGAGGAGCGCAGATAGACTCACAATCCATTAGTGCATGAATGCAGCACTGTATTATTTGTTGAAGGTAAACTGTGTTTACATATGTATCCTAAGACTGACAACTCACTTTGCATTTGCTAAACTACCATAAGTGAAGTAATATTTGTTATTCTGTCATTATTTCTTGTCCTGTCATTAGTTGGCAAGAAACACCATGATTCAGAAAGGCATAGAATGGCTCATGAACCTATATGTGAAGAAATAAAGAAGTGTTATGATCAAGTACGGCCTGAGATCATGTTTTGCTTCTCTGCAGTACACAGAAGCATTCCTTCCCAAGCACTTCTTCAGTCATGCTGTTATTACAATGCAATAAATGTCAGGTAGATCACTTTATACTAATCGTGTCTTCAAAACTGAAGCAGCTAGTGGTAAATAACACTGCTTTATTTATTCACTTGGATTTTGTCCCTGTTTAAGTCTTCCCTATGTATTTTTCAAGACCTCTCCAGCAACTGAGTTTTAGCAAGGAAAGTGTTTATGGAAACTTGCATATCATAGAGCTCTGTGTTGACATGGAGAAGAATGGTGGCCTGATAAACAGATGAACGTGAGCCTGAGACAACAGACACTTTGTTATATTTTATCTCAACTATTTGCGTAACAGTTCTTGGTGTGGAAATACATGCAGGTGATGCTGCAGAGCAAACACTGCTGCTCGTCCTCCTGCCAGAATGGTGGGTTGGCAGCAGTGCTGTGTCATATTAGATCTACAGCTGTAAAGGTGTATCAGGAGTTGCATGCTGCAAGGGAAGGTAAGGCAGGGACATTTCTTCAGGAACCCTGGAGGAACTCATACACATCTTTGGGCACTTCAGAGATAATGAAATGGTTTTCTTTATTCAAGGATCCATAGATTTCATCATTTACCGTTGTTGCTTTTCCGTTCAACGTAGCACAGCTTCACCATTAAATACGATGAGATAAATAATTTTTGTCCTGGATAGTGTCTTGTTTGGAACAAAATTTATACAGAGCTCCCCAAAATCATACAATAACTTTGCCACAGAAACAATTAGTCAAGCTTGTAGATACTGAGACATGCACTTCATGTGCCCTGAGCAGATTCTGCCCTATGCAGTGATACTAGGTATAAAATCTTTACCCCTTTCTGTAGCCTGTTTTTACAGCAGTAATGCTGCAAGACACATGATCCAGAAAGGAAATTACTTAATTTTGCTGTATTTCCTTCTTCCCGTTTATCTAAGACAATCAAAGACATGATCAAGACCATCTTTTAACTATACTTTGTATGGTCATTAGTGTGTTCATCTTGGTGGATACTAAACTTTCTGGGCTGATCCATTAGCCACTCTTAACTATTGAAGTCAACATGACTGTTCATATGCTTAAGTGCCTTGTTGAATCAGGGCCAGAGTGCTCAGAAGCTTGTAAGATCAGCCCCCCAATATGAGAAGAAAAACAGAAACCATGTGGCCAGTCACAAATAATCATTGCAGTTTGCTGTATGAAATATCGGATTTAACAATATGTAATAAATCCAAAAGTTTAGCTACATACAGAACAAATTCTATCAGTAGTTTTCTTACTGAATAGCTTCACAGAAATTTCAGTCTCCTTATGGCATTCGGTTTGAAGAAAGGTTAGGTCTGAATGAAGATGGTATTTTTACATTTGGCTAATTACCTTCCAAACTTTGACAACAACTCCTTTTGACATACAGTTAGCATATTAATTATCTGTATATATTTCATAGGGAGTCAGTTTGTAGAGGCAACTTGACAAAAAATACAGAACATAGTTTCCTTTTTACTGAAATATTCATTTGACATATGCTTGTTATTTATATTAAATTAATATTTCTATGCTGCCAGGTAGAAGTTTTCATTTAAGTATATCTTATTTTACTTTTTTTTTACCATATTTTAGTCTAATGGGAAACTCTATCAGACACTGCTTGTTAATTACTTCAAATCTTGTCATGATACAGAAATCAGCTTGATTTATTGTGTTTATTGATACTAGACATTTTTATTGTGTTTAAACCTTAATTTGAGCTGCTGTGGCTGAACATGTCTACTCTGAAATCTTGTTTTCCAGCAAATCCCATTCGATTTTTCTTTCTAATAGGCTTTTGTAATTTGATTGCCTGCATGATAGTGCTGTCACAGCTGGCATTAATTGGCATTTTTATACCAAATTTTAGAGACCTATCATCCAACAACCACCTGTCAAACAAAATAACATACAACTCTAGAGCTTAAATACTTCTACAGCAGAGACTGTTATCATTATCACCACTTGGCGGGGATGGAACAGGGGTAAGGAGCCACAAGGTGCTTTGCCTAAAGACCTCTGGCAAACCGGCAGCAGAAACAGCCCCAGTTTCCAAAACAGTCTGCTGCAATTTTGTTGCTGTGGATCATGGGAATACAAAGAAATACATACCTCTTAATTCTGTTTACCTGGTCTCCTGGAGTGACAATAAGTTGCTGTCATATTGGTAGCATTGGGTTGTGTGAACAAATTTCACTGCTGTTCCTGCCCATGCCATGCCAGTTTTCTAGCTACAAAGCAGACTTCAGTTCCTGATGATTGTCAAGTTGTCACCCTACTGCAACAATAAATATAATATAAAGCAGAAATAAAGTATTTGAGGCAAAGAAAGGAGCTGCAATAAGATGGTATAGAAAAAACCCCAACACATTAAATTATTCACAGGGCTGGCAGTAATGGAAATGTACAGCAGAACAGAAACGTGGAAAATGTTGGCAAAGATGAGGAAGAGAGATTGCTTTTTTATTGAGTTTATTTTCAATGAACTGCAGAACCATTTAAACCAGAAATTCCAGCTAGGAAAAGTTGCAGAGTTATCTGGCATTGTGTTGGGTGATTTTTCTGAATGGGTCCCAGAGCTTCAAATTCTGTGAGGAGATTATGAGATTTAACAAGTGTAGAACGTAGGCCTAGAGTATTGCCATTAACCGTCATGCATCCATGGCTTAGGATATGTTGCAGTACTTTAGGCAAAACTTTTCAATATGAGATGCTTAAATTGTGCATATGAACCTGAACTTTTCAAAGTGGCAAACATACGTATTTGGCATTAGCATTAATAGGATTTTGAGTTGCTTTTACAGCTTGAAGGTACAGAATAAATGTGAATTTCCCCCTACGCCACTCCCACCCCCAAAAAATCTGAAAGATATTTATTTATTTTTATTGAAATGGATTAAAGAGTTTAGGTTGAGGAGTGAGAGAAAGAAGATAAATCTGGTGGAGAGCATCTTCCTTAACATGACTAATAGAGACATAGCTTTGTGGAGATATTTATATGAAATGAAAGGCGTTTGGTGGTGAAACATAAGAGTGAGAAAATCCAAACAGGTATCTTTTCAACATGCTTTAGAGCATACCCTGATCAATAAATTTCTAGTTAGAGATTTAAGATTTCTGTCCTACAAAGTTAAGCTGCATACCCTTGGCAAAAGAGGTAAGCATGTGTGGAATTTTAATAATATGTTCATGTGATGTCTATATAGGAATGTTTTCTTAAGTCTAGGAACTCATTTTATGCTTCGGAAAATTTACTTTAAAAATCATAGCCAAAATAATTAACATTAGCTATTAGTTTATTTGAAAAGATTAGTTATGTGCAAATGTCTGAAAGATCTACAAATCTTTAGCTTGGGCAGCTGGAGTTCATTACCATGTCAGTAATGTAAAGAGATTTTAAAAGTCATTTTCCTGGTTTGCTTTTTAAAATTATTCTTATTTGTTCTTTTTTTATTATTAAAGGAACTTGAAAATAAAAGTAATTATTTGAATAAACTGTCCGCTGTAACAGTCCTTTAAGGAGTTCTTACTTAAGTGACTGTTCTGTTGACTAGTTTCACAAGCTTAGAGCTGCTCAAATGAGTGCTAGCACTTCGTATGTCCTTCAAGTTCAGTGTTTCTATGCAAATATTTTGAGTTCTGGGAAATATGAATGCTTGCTGTTTGTGCAAGCATCAGTCTTTTTAGTCTCAAATGGTATACTTTCTAACCGTGAGAACACAGAAGTTTTAAAGCTTTATAAAGACTCCTAATTGGAAGTACCGAATCAAGAAAACTCCAAACTGTGAAGGGGATAGACTATATACAAAAAAAGGCTTTATACTGTGACATACGAAATATGAGGGAACCAGACTGAAGGAGTGCGGCAGTTTCTTATCAGTGTTATGTACCTATTCTAGAATGGATACCAGAGCTTTCTGATAAAACTGGCCGAAGTCAGTCCCATTAGATGCTGGATATTGTGTTAATATTAACTACTCAAATGAATTTTCAGAAAAAGATGTGGCTCTGGGTTGCAATGTATTATCCTTAGATGGGTTTAACTCCTACGTAGCTTTAGTGGTAGTGGCTGGCATTCAGCTAGACTGCAGCTTGGCCAGTATCTACCACTGAGTTAGTAATGGACAGCTGAAAACAAAAATCTAACTAAAATTATAATAGTGATCTCACTAAAGAGAGTGTATATTTCTGAAAGGAAGGCTGGGAGAAGCTATGCTGTTGCATGTGCTGTAAACACAAAATCGTATGTATAATGTTGCATAAAAGTGAAACTCTAGAGCCATGAGCATTATGAGTGGCTTTATAAAACAAATGCATATATTCTTTTTTTTTTTTTTGCCAAGTCTCTTTTGTGGCTTTTTAGATCATTCCATACATCTTATCTCCTTTTGCTTTTAAAAAATTTAAAGATAATTTCTAAACCAGTCTTCTTATTTAATGTACTTACTTTGTGCCTGCACATACACTTGAGTTTTTCATGCATCTAGCTTTATTTAATCATAAAATGTCCCACCTTTCCTTATTTTTTTAAGTTTCTGTGTCAAGTAGGAGATACATCCCTATTTTATTTCGGTTTTGCAACCCAAATGACTTAGGCTTTAGACTCTGACAGGGCAACTTTTTTAAAAGAATAAAATTGTATCTATTGTTGTTAATTGTTTTTACATTCTTCTTTTTAACTAAAAGGAAATAACATGGCTTGTGTTGAAATCTTTTAGATAACAGCAATCAAAAAGGTGAAGATGAGAACCGAAGAAGTTTTAGTGTTGAAAATAAAAATTTGGGGAAGCAAAAAAGGCCTGTTCTAATGAAAAGTTTTGGATAAACTTAGCTGGTGCTGTCATGATGCATTCCGATTTGTAGCAGTTGATGTCTATATGCATGCAAAAACCTTCTGGAAATAACTTGTAATCACATACTCACTGAAAAGAAAGAAAATCCTGTCTTTTCAATATAGGTTGTTACCAGAATCCCAGATGTGAGCACTGTCAAATGTAAGATTCATTTGTTCGTTTTGTTTCAATACAAAAAATATGAAATTATGTTTATTAAAAACCTTCTTCCTACATTTACAGTCCAAGCTGATAGGAAGTGAAATAGCAATTTTTTAATCTCTTTTTGATTTTCTAGATCAAATAGAGAGGTTATCAGAAGCCACAGCTGGTCTCTTCTCTCAAATTAGTAATGATATGACGAGGGGAAATGGCCTCAAGTTGCGTCAGGAGAGGTTTAGATTAGATATTAGGAAGAAATTCTTCACTGAGAAGGTAGTTAGGCACTGGAATAGACTGCCCAGGGAGGTGGTGGAGTCACCATCCCTGGAGGTGTTTAAAGAACAAATAGATGCAGTGCTTGAGGATATGGTGTAGTGGTTAGAGAGATGCTAGGAGAAAGGTTGGACTTGATGACCCTGGAGGTCCTTTCCAACCATAACGATTCTGTGATTCTGTGATTCGGTGATTCTGTGATTCCGTTTACAAATGGGTTACTAAGGGTTTGCTGATGCAAGAGAGGAGGAGGGAAGAAAAGAACTGCCTGAGCACAGAAGCTCACAAAAGGAATGGAAGTGGAGCTGCAATAAAATCCAAACAGAATTCTGCTGTGCCAGGAGCTGGAAATACGAAATATCTTGGGTTATAACCTGTTTAATTACTGAACAGTGGCTTAGTAAACCTCTACACTGATATATCTGGGTGCTGAGCTGTTACAAGCTCTTGATGCTTAGGATTTATCTTTCCCTGGTTGCCAACACAGTAATATTCAGTAACCTACCTGAGGTATGTGCCTTGTCCAGTTCTTGATGGCTGGATAATGGCAGGGCTTAATTCACTCTACCAAAGAGAGAGTGATTTCCATATGGATTGCAGCTGAAAGTTATAGTAAGTGAAAATAGCCATTTTGTAGCTTTACAAAGAGCAGTCCACCTTACATGCAGATAGTTTAAAAAGTTATGATTATCAGATAATATACAATCAATAACAGATTCACTGTGGTTAATTGACACAGTGTACATTATGAAGATAGCATGATTAATATAGCAGCACAAAGCTTCCAAGTCCAAGAAGCTAGGTGTTTTGTTTGTCCCAGGAGATGGGTTCAAGCAGGTGATAGGCAATAATTGAGTGACCTGGAGGAGATTAAACCAGATTAAATGCACTTAACAAATGTGCAGTGAGTTTATTTCTTCATCCAATAGGCACATCAAGTGGGAAGGCCCAGCAACTAAGAGGCAAGTGAAAGCATATCAATTTCTTTATTTTTAAATCACAAGGCAGCAAGTTATTTCTTTATAGGTTTCTATTTGAAAAAAAATGTTGGGTTTCCAAAGAAATCACACAAATAGTTAGCATACATGTTGTTATGAAGACAGGTGCTGCAAAAGTCTGTTTCAAGGAGCTTCTAACCAGCCTTTTTTGGCAGAATACCATTTAAGCTAGTTTCAGACACTACTTATTTTCTCTTTAGTTTACAATCCCTCCCTTCTGTGTCCAAATTGCTCATAAAAGTCTAATGCTGGATCAGTCCTTAAGGCATCAAAGATACTTGTTTTCCCTCCTGAAATGCGCAATCAGGCACTTGACTTTAGTGGCTATGTCATACCAAGCTAATTAATAATAACAGATGTAATTTTGCATTCCCTGTGTAAAGATAGAGGATAACTAAATCCAGAAACGTGGCAGCATGTATTTGCACTACCTGATGAGCTTTTTGTTTTTTGTCCAGTTCTTTATTGTCCTTTGTTTGCTTCCTTATGCAATCACTATTAGATCAGAAGCTGGAGGTGCTGGAAATTGGTTGAAAGCATATACTGTTGATACTGCGGCAGTTTGTGACATTGATTTGAATAGGAGCAAACTCAAGCCTTTAGTATTACTCCTAAGAGTCAAGACTAGAATTTTATTTGGAAAGATACTGAACAGGTCCTGTGATATATTCTGAAAGGAGAAAGCTCAGGGATTTACAGACATTTTCACATATCTTCAGGCACAGATTTCTCAAGCAGTGCCAGGCAGCAGTTTTTCAATGCTCTGACAATATAAATAGTCACAGGCAGTCGACACAAAGTCATTTCCATCATTTGCAGGATGTTTAGAAGGAGCAGCATTGATTTATTTTTTTTTAACATTCAATTTAAATGCTTTATTTTTTAAAAAATGTAAGCAGTCTATGCTTACATATCTGAAAATGCCAATTCACTATTTTTAAAGTTATCTCCATTAGCTGATATAAGGTTTAAATTACATAAGTGTTTAGTATTTTCTCTATTCTTTTGAACAGTGCTTAGGAACAAGTGAGGAACTGCCAGCTCTATAATACCTAAAACTCCTTTTTTCATACAGAGAAGCCAGAAAAGTTGCAGTGGTGGAAGTATAATTATAATATGTCTTTTCCTCCTTTTTTGTATCATTTAGATATCAGCATGAATCAATTCCAAGTCCACTGGTTACTGGAATCCTGTGCACACAATGACACCAAAGGACTTGGGAAAGTAACCGAGCTGACTTATGTAAGTCTCCATTCCACTTTCTGCTTGACTCTGAATAGCTTCTAAGCAGCAAGAGAAAGGATGGTTCTGTAGCGTAACATAGTATGCTTTATACCATGATTCATAGATAAATTAAAATGTTTCTTTTTTATGTTCCTCTTCAGCAAAAGATAAAAATGGTGCATCTGGACTGTTTGAGGTTTTAGTTGTTTGTCTTTTTTAAATCCACACTAGGCTAAAATCTCTTTTTTTGTTTGCGTTATTCAGAAAACAAAAGCAGGCAAACAAACTTTTTAGCAAAGTACGTATATATTTCTGCAGTGTATAGAACATGGAGCTTTATCTATAATTAGTACTGTAGGACTTTAGCACAGTGCAAATACTGAACAGTAATAATAGTAATTAATAAACTAGATTTTCTTTTAGACATGCAGGTGGGTTTCACAACCCTGAGGAGAATAATAGAATAAGAAAAAAGTACCGTAGGTGAAAAATGCTAAATATTAAATCTGGAAGTCGGACAGATACCAGATAAGGAGAAAAGCCCTATGTAAGTACATATCAGCCCAACTATATAATGCAGTGGCAATTCTTTGTGCTCAATTTGTTAGCAATCTAATGTAATCTGTCTCTGTAACACATTATTTAAACAACACAGTAATGTGATTGGTGCAACACAATTGATTTAGTGGCTTATGGACAATGGAAGAAATCACAATTCACCTTTCCTTCTTACCCTGACCTATACTACTGGATCAATTCAGTGCAGTTAATGGCATGTAAAAGTAAAGTAAATCAGAAGACATCATTTCTCATACAAGCAACAGTTAGCTCATAATATTTACTCCTTGATGTGGTCAGCAAAACAAATATCAGAAATTGATTTTAAAAATGATTGTGACATAATGTTAGGATCCGTCCCAATAGTACAAGTTATGCTCATTGAAGATAGGCTTTCTCCTATCATTTAAGAAGTTTATTTCCACTAGAGGTCAGGAAGAACTCTTTGTATGTCTGCCCAAATGCATTGTGGGATTAGTTCATTTATTTCATCAGTCATCTTACGGTAATTGGTCCAGTCTGCTTTGGGAAACTGTGTTTCTTTTGAGGAAGAAAATAATTGCAAGCAAACAAAAGAAGGTGAATGCTACAAAAGGTTTGGTACTGGGTATGGTAGGTCAAGGTGGGTAAAGGCCTTACATTTCCAGTGTTGAGCATGTAGGCTCTGTTACAATAAATAAAAGTAGTCCTGTCACAATTTTAAAAAGGTGTCAAGCCCATTGGGTGGAAGGCAGGGAGTCAAGTCCATTCTCAGCCCAATCTCTATGTCCCATTGAAAGTGACCTTCCAAGTGAAGGTTAGACTAATCCAATCTGGGACTAGA
The DNA here is from genome assembly GCA_013400335.1 of Eurystomus gularis. Classification (NCBI taxonomy): domain Eukaryota; kingdom Metazoa; phylum Chordata; class Aves; order Coraciiformes; family Coraciidae; genus Eurystomus; species Eurystomus gularis. Next base: position 52,146 of record VZZY01024572.1, on the reverse strand, counting down.
AAAAAGAGTGAGTTATGCAGAAGAAACTGGAAATTAGTGATTCTGAAGGAAAGCAGAGACTTAAAATATAGTGAAAGATTTTTTTGACCTTAGCCAGTAAGGTATTATTGGACATCTTCCCAGAGAAAAGTCAAAAAGCATTTTTTTCTCTTATGTGGTTTATGCTAAAGCTTTCAGACTGTGATTTTCAAAAGTACTTTAGACAACAGTAAGAATTTAGCAGGACATTTATACTTTGTATAAAGTTTTCTTCTCCATTCATTGTCTTTAACCAGAGACCTATGCATTGTAGTTTAGCTATGAAGCTTTTCTTCCTGATAATAAGGTAGAATTAGTTAATATATTAAAGAGGAAAAAAATGGATCTATAATGCCATGCTGGACTTTGAATGCACTTTTAAAGAGTTAAATGTATATGAAGCTTGTCATTTACAGCAGCTTAACTCAGCTTTCTTACATTTATTTAATGCCATTAGCATTTACATCCTCACTTTGCTACCCCCACTGCCATCATGTCAGAGAGACTGTTCTAAATGTTAGAAGCCAGTTGCTTTGATGCACCGTGGCAAAAGAACTGTGTAGAATTGAAGGACATATCCAAATACCACGCTAATATATTTTACTACTGAAAATAATCAACACAGGCAATGTCTGCTTTGTTCTCTGAGTAAAAGCCATGTTGGCACGTGTTAAGCATATCAGGAAATTATTTTATTGGAGAAAAGGAAAATCTTTCATCTTCTGCCAACCTTATTTTTCAATTTCTTTTTTTTTTCTGGAGGTCTATTTGCAGCATGTGATCTTTTGGTTTGTCTTGTAGGAAAACTACATGATTCTGAAGGATCTGTCATTTTCATGCAAATATAAAGTGACTGTTTTGCCTGCAAAATCGAAAGGTCGTTTTAAGGCTGAGAGTATTTTCTTTGTTACCCCACCTTGCTCTTCATTTAAAGAGAAAAGCCACAAGCACATTAGTTGTCCTGCTGAAGGAGGTAAGTCAAATAGATAAGTCAAATAAGATCCGGAGAAGCAGTCAAATAGTTCCAAATGCATTTATAATCCACCTCCTCCCCAAAGTCTTTAAAAGCATTTAAAAAATGTCAAAATAAAGATTCAGAACAAATAAAAATATGGCTAACATTTATGTGAAAAATCAACTAAAATACAGAGCAGTATAGATTTTGGCTAGTATATTGCTGTTTTGTCAATCAGGTGATAAATTTAGTGGACTGTTTATAAACATATGACATTTGCTATTACACAGTTTTTATTTTTGTAAGGAGGAACAATTTCCCAGTTACATTTATTATTTTGATGGATGATAACTGTAAACATAATTATGCTGGCATGATCCATCTTTTGAATGTTTTGCTACTGATGCAAGCTGCTTTTGATTTTGTTTAGGTTAGTTCTGTCATCTAATGACAAAAAAGGGCACTCAGACCTTTTGCAGCATTGCCATAGTGGTAGGTATAGCTAGAGGGTTATTGAAATTGCAGAATTATGGAGATGTTGCTTGGAACAGACCTCTGGGGTTGACTAGTCCAGCCACACACTTGAAGCAGGACTGTTGCCAGCACTAGGCCAGGTCAGCCATGGCTTTGCACAGCCAAGTCTGGAAACCTCTCTCTTCGGTTAGAGAGTGGCCCTCTCACTTTGAGTCCATACTGTCCCTAAGGGTACTTCCATGCTCCATCGGTCACCTCAGAGTCCTGCTGGCCACCATTGCTGTTTCCTCACCACCCTTCCTTACAATTGCCAGCATGGCAGCCTTCTTGGGCAACTGCAACACAGGTATCCCCTAATCAATGCTCCTCTTAATTTGTAATACAGTTTTAGAGCATGAAATTTACTTTTTGCCTGCATCATGGAATTCTGTGCTACCCTGTGGGTTTTCTTGTGGCCCCAAAACTGAAAATCCGAGCTCAGCTATTCTGAAATACAGAGGAGCAGGAGGATGGCTTTACATGCCTTAGGCTTTCTTTTCTGTCACCTGCAGCTGACAGCATTTAATCTGAAGTTTGAATTTGGCCCAGAATGCCATATATCAAAGGTAGGCTTTGGTTAACACTGAAAATGCCATGCCAGAAAGCTGACAGGAAGCTGGGTAACACCAGAAATAGAGCTCTGTCTGTCTGACCTTGATTTGTGGAATGAAATGAACATTGTCTCTCAAAGTTTAGCTTATCTTTTTGCTTTCCGAATTTATAGTGCCAGTTCTACCAAAAGTGTTGGCCAAACCCGAGAATCTATCTGCGTCTTTCATTGTTCAGGAAGGTAACATCACTGGCCATTTTTCTTGGAAGATATCTAAGGCAGACCTACACCAGCCCATGACAGGGTTTCAAGTCACTTGGGCAGAAGTAACCACAGAAAGCCGTCAAAACAGCTTACCCAACAGCATCATTTCACAGTCACAGATACTGCCATCAGTAAGTTGTTTGCTACTTTCCTTTGCTAGCGGCTTCATAAATATATGTGTACGTGGCCTGTTTTTAATGTTTAGTGATGTTGCAGATGTCACAACATCACGTTCTCTTGCTCTGCAGGCAAGTTGGGGCACGAAATGCTTTATTTTTCCTCCTTGCTGGAGATAAAAGGCACAGCTACTCTTCTTGATGACACATCAAACATTTTAATGTGCACAATTGTCAAATTAGCAACTATTGTCAGAGAAATGCCTGAAGGGAGGAAAAGATCATCTGTGTGGCAATACATATTTTTAATTTTCTTTTGATGATCAGACCATTCAACTTGGCAGTTACTATAGTTTTACTAATTATTTGGTGTCCAACTCAATGGATTTAAGAGAATTTTCTCTGAGTCACTCATTACTCTAAGAAATACAAAAATCACTTCCCCCTCTACAAATACTCACCATTGTCAGATAGATGGTTAAAGAACTAGATTTCACTGTTCACTGAAAGTTAGAGAATTAACAGTTTGGATTCTTCCTCCTATTTGCTTTAAGATGGTCTTTGCTATTTTGGTTCTTCCTATGACAGAGGCAGGTGAAGAGCACTTCATTCAGACTGTGCTGCCAGATTCACCAGAGTCAAAAAAGGGTTGAAGCATCTGGCCTTGATCCAAAGTCTGCTAACAACCTTGGGAGTCTTTCCTTTCTCTTCAGGGAAGTGGAGCAGGGTGATTGTGTGTAGAGCAGAACTGGCTGAAAATCTTTTCACAACATTTGTTTCATCAAAGAACACATAAAATGTTTTGTTGGACACATCTCACATTCAATTCATTTTCCACAAATGTCCACAAAGACAAGGTTCTTGCCGTTATGTCTTAATTCCTAGCAGACTGCCCATGGGGGCTAGGGCATCTGTGTTACAAAGCCTGTTGTTCTTTGGGAGAGCAACAAAATTGACTGCAGATGCTTTAAAACTATGGGGCAAGCTAGCATGTAGTGTGCGGAGCTGTTTTGTTACACTCAGAGCTCAACCTAGAGTCCAGAGCAGAAGTCATTGCTACTGATGATCTCTTCAGCAAGGATAACCTTGAAGTGGTTACTCAGTCACAGACCTTTGGCTGGAAATGGCCACTTTAGCACAACAGTAAGCAAAGTTCCTGACCGTGAGGTGTTAATTTCACATTTTTAATAACTTTTTTTTAGGAGTAGGTTTATGTTTTATTACTGTTTTATTTCTGTTAATTTTTTAAAAGTTTTTGGTCCTGTTAGGTCTGCAATATAGAAAAAGTTTGATTAAAAACACTCCTTTACATTGTGTTATAGTTTAATTTTTATCTTTGTTTTCCTCGGGTTTCAATAGTGTAGATCCTAGAGATTCCTGTTATTTAATTGTCTATCACTATATGTATCTGTCTATTTATGGTAACTAATTAACTTGCAGAGAACTCTGATTTGAGTTGAAACAGTACCTCCTACCACTCAGAAGCCACCAGAATATAGGGTATTTTACAGTGAGGATCATTCAGTCATTCTTATTGGTAGCCTCTGACTAATAAAAATTTAATATTTATATAACCAGGACTGAAGCGCCCAGGTTCCAGCTGTTGGAGGAGCACCTAAATGAGCAGAGTGAGTGTATGCATGCGATGTATGCACTCCTCTCTCTCTGCTACCCACTAAGTATTTTCTATGAGGTGGTACAGCTTCAGCAAGGTCTATTAAGAGCAGCCACTTCTCAGAACATGTGCTAATTTGGCAGTTTTTTACACATTTCCCCCCACCTTTCCTCTCTCTCTCTTTTCCCCTTTACTGTCTGCTCCAGCAGTGACAGCAAGTTATCAGCTCTTCCCACAGCTTGCTTAGGTCCCCCTGCAAGGCGCTGGGTGCAGTGCTGGCCAGAAGAACTTGCCCCGCAAATTCTTGGCAAGCCCAGCCTGGCTCATCTCAGGAGCAGACCACATCCACACTGTCCAGTGTCACTGCCCTGCTATCCTTTTCCTGGGACTGGGCCTTTTCAGCTTGGAAGAAGATGAATCAGGACTTCTCCTTCCTTAGTAATATTTAGTCTTAACTCAGATGTTCTCCCACTTGGGAGCATTTATAAACTCACTCTGAAATTACTTTGCATAGGTGTAAGTGACCATGACAGGTATGGACCAGTGAAAAGTGAGACCATCATGCAAGAAATGAGATTAAGAACAAAGGCAGATTCTTATGGTGTAATTGGGACAGATCGGCTGAAATCAGTGTAGCTACACCTTCTCTAGCTGCAGCAGGCTAGCATTTATTAATTTACCAATTAGTAGAATTCACAGGAAGATCCAAAATAAAAACAAGCTTATATAATGAACATGTCTGTTAAAAAGGATGATTTGGAAGCTAGATTTATTTTTTTTTTAGTGGTCAGCACATTATCAATTCTCCAGAACACTAAGGAACAACGTGGACCCATGACACGTGGACACATGAAACCATAACATTACAGTAAACAAGTCTACTCAAAGGGAACTACAAACAAAAAACCCAGACCAAGTCCTCTCAGCAAAGTGATGCATAGATTACATCCTTTTAACAGAATTCTAAGAAGCTAATTTGTGGGTGCTGACAGAACCTGTTTAAACCAATTATTTGTGTGAGTAGAGCAACTGTGTTTTATTTTTAGATGCTATTTTTAGATGGGATTTATTTATTTTTAGGATCATTATGTACTTACTGTGCCCAACCTGAGGCCATCAATGCTGTACCGCTTGGAAGTTCAAGTGCTGACAACTGGTGGGGAAGGGCCAGCTACAATAAAATTGTTCCGAACACCCGACCTTCCTCCATTTTCACCCCACAGTAAGTACTACGCTGTTTTGACATGCAATTACGTGCAACTTCAGTTGATGCAAAGGCAGTCTTTCTCTCAGTGGTCTGACATTTGCTATTTGTTCCACCATAGTTCTTTGGTTTATGTCTATAGCACTTGGGAATCAAAGTTGTTCTGTCCTCCAGATACTAGCTAGGCCTGGGATTCCTTAGCTTTCAAGATTTGTTTTTTTCTAGGTGAATTCATTCCAGCATGGCTAGAGCCTGATCATATTTCTAAAGCAGTGAAAACCTCCTAATGGCTGTTTCCAGCATTTTATATGTTTCTGAAAAGTACAGCTCAGTATTGTGAAGCCCAGTAAAAAAATATAATCGATTTTTCCAATATTCATCTGCTTGAATCTTTGTGCTTTTACAGTCTCACTGAAGTTGTCTGGATTGAACATGCACATAATTGTCAGCACATACAGTTCACTTGCAAGCTGAAGGGTTTCAAGCTGAAAGTCTTACAAAGCCTTTTTAGTATGGATAAACATTGGTATTACATATTCAATGTTTGATATGTGCATATTTTGCTATTTTCTTTAGGACCTCATCTGAAGCAACATCATCCACATCACTACAAGCCACCCCCAGAGAAATATTAGACTGTTTCAGATTATTAACAAATAACAGAGAGAAAAACTGAGCTGCCAAATGAGGGCTGGGAAAAGGCATATATGTAGGAGGAATTAACCCAGTTTTCCAGTGGAAGTTACCATCCTGTACGATTTGTATCTACTACTCTGCAATAAAGCCATGAAGAATTGTATTTGCACCAAGACCGGGATGAAACATACAGCAAGTATCATTTTAGTACCACCACTATTCAACAAACTGAAGATCGCATCCAACTCAACACGTGACAGAATCAGAAGTGTGTTCATTATAACGTTTCTTTATGTCTGTGTTTAAAGTAGATTGAAATGGTGCAGTGTATACAGCTTTTTCTCTTAGTGACTTCAATGTTAATATTTGCAAGGTTGTCCTGTGGTGTAGTCATACTTTTGAACACTGGAGGCCATGTTCTCATCATCGTGTTTAAATAATCTATTTTACTTAAAGCTCTGTCTGTCAGCAGTTTAAGCCCTAGTGTATTTTTCTATTAAAGAAGATCTGCATATGACTGAAATAAGGGCATAAGTAGAATAAATATCAGTAGCAGAAACCCTAAAATAGTCAGTATTTAATAATTGCAGCATCACCACAGAGGAGGGTGATGATGCATTTGTGTCACTTACCTGCTCTAAAGTGGTAACGTTTTAGCATGTAGATCTTCTATTAATGTAGTTAATAACTAAAAAATATACAGGGTAGATGTAGCTTTGTAAAGAAGCAATTAATATAATTGTTGAAAATTAATGGTAACTAATACAATTAATTGATAGGCCCTGGAAGAATGACTTTTAAAATCCCACTTAACAATTTTTTGGTATGCAATATTTCAAGGTGTAATAATATCTTGAAAAGAAGCAGCAGTTTTCTAGTTAAAATTCTGAATAGTCAGCATTAACATTTTAGAAACTAAAATTTGTTATTCAAACAGCCATAAAGCTACTTTTTGGCTTTGGATTTTGATATGCATATTTCTTTTCCCTGTGGATTTTTTTAACAGAAGGATGGATGTATTTGCTTTATTCTGCTTACAGAAAGAATTATGTGACAATATTCTGGCATCTGGAAAACATTGGCTTATAGTTTATTTGAATGCATTTTTCAAATTTAGACAGAAGGGTGCCCTTTTTAACCATAAGGGAATTCATATTGCCTTATTGTGCAATATAAACTGTCTAGAATAATTTGCCACACAGAGAGACATACCTCAATAGTAAACAGAAACTGCTTGGATTTATTGTCAAGAGGGTGAAAGTATCAGCCAGTAAACATCCATACAAACGCTTGTAATCAGCTTCTAATGTTTAAGATGTTCAAAGTGCTCCTGCATTCTTTGGCACTGTTTCCATTGCTCCCTGAATCATCATATGAGGCTAATGTACATCAAACACTCAGGAGACAAACTTGACAAGGTGGCCACTTTTTCTAACAGCAGATGCTACAGACTCATCATATGTATTTCATATTTGCCTGAGATACTCAGTGAAAGGAGTTCAGACATTAGTAGTTAATATATTTTCCTTCTCCTCATGCCAAACTGTTCTGTGGTAAAGCAGATATGAAGTAAAGAAATACATACCTGAAACTGAGGATCAGATTTACATTTGTCATAGTAAAGTGTTCAAAAAATATTCAAACGCTGTCTACACTGAAGTTTATAGCTTCAGTATAGACATTTCATGTGGGTTGATACCACAGGGGGTGAAGGAAACCCTTAGTTTCTTGCTCGATCCACTTCTGTGTTTCTACCTTTGTTTTTAAAGGACACTTTTTTCCATTCCCTTTCTGCTTAGCTTGTCTTTTTTGATATGCACTCAGTGACAAAGAACTTCTCCAGACATTTTCTATTGCTACATGGTTTGGGCCTTTAATAGTAGTTTTAAAAATATGAGAGGCTTTGGTGCTTTCAATTCCTTCTTCTATCATTCTGTCATCTCCCCTTTCCCAAAACACATTAGCAAATAAACAGATTAACTCTTCTTCATAAAATCTGTAGAATAATACTTTCTTTTCAATTTTGGCAGAAGGCCAGAGTCGCAGAGATTTTTGTCAGGATGGAAATGTTTTGTGTATACAAGTCTTTACAAAGAAAACACAATCTGAATTGGACCAGTGTGCTTCCACATTCAGACTGCAAAGGACATGGGTAAGGCTGTAAGTGTTTCTCCATGGTGGTTGCTGAGAGCAGGAGTCAGTGGGATCAGGGAAAGTAATTACCTCAGGCTTCTCTGAAAAATTATGTCCAACCTTTCAATCACAGTCCATTCTAGTTATGCTGGAGCAAATCTGCAGTGACTTGATTAATGTTAATGAAATTATGGTTCATTCATAGTGACATGGTAAAGCATAGAACGTGGATGTCAGTCTTTATTACAGTGATGCCAGATCTGGTTTGGGGATAAACTGGAAGTTAGTGGTCCTGAGTGATCATACCCTTAGTCTTGGTTGCTGAGAGGAAGCCTCATTCTTCTGAAATGAATCAAAATGGTTACTGTTTGCTGATGCCAGTCTTTTTGAAGCACTCAACTTCTAAAAGCAACAACATACTTTTGAAGAACACGGAGAGATTTTCCTTTTTAAAGTAGACTTGGGAACTAAAATTTTAAAAAGTTAATGAAGTATAATTGCATTGAAGAATATAGAGTCCAATAAGATATAAATTATTTTTTTCCTTCTACAAATCATCTTAGCAACTCACCTTTCAGGTTACACCCCGAATCAAAACTGAAAAAAACCAAGGTCAACAAAGCTAATGCACAGATGTTAAATTCCCAACTGTGAGTGATTTCCTGATTACTCTTTGAATTTAGCAGTACAGATTTGAAGTTGTTAGTGCCTAATTCATAAAGCCATGTTTGCTGAATTGTGCAGGATATTGTCCTAATTTACTAGCCTAAGTCACAATAAACATCTAATTCAGCAATAAAGTTGTAATTCACTACTTGATTCACTAGTTAAAGATTTCTTTTCTCTAATTATATTGTGTAATAGAGAGTTAATATAGATATTGGGATGCTTTTAGATACTCTGCACCTTTACGTTAGTGTGTTATTTGTACGATTCTGATGGATTTGTCAGTTGACTTCAGGATGCATTTTGTTAATCTTTATTCTTAAAGGAGAATTATAAGATTATGCGATTTTTTGCTAACTGCTTTGTGAAGTGGATTTTTTTGTTGTTGTTTATTGGTGATTTTTGTTTAAGAAGAGAATGGTTATTCTTGTTATATCTTTTTTGGACCATTTTTGAGTTGTTCATAGAGATGGAGAAATTTGAATATGACAGCTTTTGCTATAACATCTGTGTGTATCATCTTGAATATTCATCTAGAATATAGCACATGAACAAAAAGTAAGAGATCTGACTTCTGAAATGCTGAACATCCTCAACCTAGTGGCCTCAGAAAGAGCTGAGGACATGGTGTGTCGATGTTAACACTGGCATTAATGTTTGGCATGGTCATACACAAAGTCAAAGAAATACTCATTGCTAGCATAAATGGGAAATTACTGTTGGTATTAGGAGAGTTGTATAGAAACCTTAACAGTGAGTCAATTTATTCCTCTTCCATCTCCATGCTCCCAACTGGAATCAGGGAGTTTCAATAAGCAGGCTCTGATTCAGGAAGGTATGCAGAAGAGGAAACTCCCATATGCACAAAAGAAGTCAGTGGGATGGAAGTAAACCTGTGCAGTTAATGAGCTTTAGTGATGCCTCAAATAAAGCATGGATGTCAAAATTTGCTTGAATACTGTCTTAAATAGCATAAGGCCCTTACAGAATAAAATGTGGGACCCAGACAGTTCTAAATTCTGTGTACAACACCATTAAAATGTTTTATTTTTGTCTTGTGTATATGTAAATGTAGTTGTGATATTGACTTATTTATTAATTCATTTTCTTATACTATGTGCCAAGTATATTCCCACCCTTTTGATCAGTACCTGTGAACATCAGTTACTAAAAATAATGTTACTCAAACTTGTGCATTGTAACCAGGAATATGATGCTAATAAGCTGTTGCATGTAGTTTTAAATAATTAAGAAAACCCTTTATTTAAAAAATGTAAATGAATACCTGCAGATGTTGATGATTATATATGGTTTTGCATGCCAAAACTCATTGTTCAGTTGTGGGCATGAAATGTAACGACTGTATTACCTCTACTGAATATATTAATAAGGTACAATTTACAAAGTAATTAACAGAGCTCTATATGTAAAATTTTTCCTTTCTACTTAATTATATTGTAGTAGAGGTGACAGAACTGCTTCTCTGTTACCCAAATTGGCTGTAGAAATTATGTTCCTATAACACTCATTTAAAGTCAATATTTATTTATGTATGTAATACAAAAAGATTGGTCTTATGTGTTTGTCCTGTTATTTAGAGAAAAAACATACACTTCTTGTAAAAACAATTTGTAAAAAAAAAAAGTAAATGTAAATAGCGTCTTTCTTCTTTTACTCACCATTTTCATGTTTAGAATTTGTACATACTGTTAAGGTAATAAACTATCCTACATTGAAACCTTTCTACATTATCTCCTCCATACAGAGTTTACAGTTTTGTTTTTCTTAAGTTGAAGTTTCTTACCAACTACCTTTGCTACATCTAAATTTCACTGTGTATAAAGTCATAACCATTTTATCCTCCCATGTACTACGGCATTTTGTTTTCTTTAGAACATAATCAAAATACTCTGAAAATAGATTTAGATGTCACTTGAGTTTTTTATGTCGAAAAGCAATCCTTGAAGTAAAAAATCAGACTCAAGAACTTGCCATCCCTTTCTCTCTTTCAATAGGATAGTTCACGGTGAAGATTTATTCACCCTTCGTAATACTAACTGAAAATAATAAAAATGGGCCTGGATCTATGTCAATGGCCTGATCCTGCAATCAAGGTTTTCATAATTGAAACTCATGGTGAAATCTAGAATACACAAGAGATTTTGTGTATTTTCTATTTTAAAGTGCAGTATCCCATTATTTAAATTATATATTTTTAATAAATATAAATATCTTAGTACAAACATTTAAGTATTTCAGATTGTCATAGATGTGCTGTCATTCTCAGACGCAATATCTTTAGCTTGGAAATATGCCTTTGACTTACTCTTGACTTACCTAATAAACATTTAGATTTTGTTAACTTGAACATAAACTACCAAATTTGCTGGTATTTCTTTCTCATTGGAATAACTGCTTAAATTTTGGGGTTTGGTTTTTCTTTTACATAAATAGATAATATTTAGAAAAATCCATATAATTAAATTTCTCTGCAAGCTGGACTATTTCAATGATATCTGCCATTCTGGTTCAGTAAAGCCAGACAAGAATGATCTATCACAATGGATAGGTAAGTTGTCATAATAAATAATTGAAGCGTTCTATACACTCTAATTAAAAATAGCCATTCATTTTTTCTTTCCATAAATTCAAATAAATGTTTTGTTCAGCATTGAATTAAAAGATACAATGATTGGACGATATGAATCAAATTAATAAAGGAAATTTGCTATATATTGAATGGTATTGATCATTTTGGTTTGGGGTTTTGTGGCATGTGCATCTGTACAACTTGGCTTTTGTGCATCTAAAACCAGAATGCATTCCAAAGATTCTATTTCATAAAGAAAATTTAATATGGTGAAAGCTTTTTACAGTACAAGAAAAATCCCCATCTATACTTCTGTTTTCTTATTACAGGTGTTGTATTGTCATCATCTGGATATATGCCAGCCTCCTTGAGGAAGGCCTTGGGCCAAAACACTGGCTGCTAGCCTGTTGATGGCAATGCAGCACCTGTATGGGTAAAGAAATCACCAGGGAGAACATTTTGAGACTGTAAGCTTTGAAACAGAGCCAATGTGCAAGACTCCTGTAAATCTGAAGGGGATGCCGCATCCCCTGTGGATTGTGCTTAATAGCCTGCCTGCTTCTACTCAAGGTGCTGGCAGGAGCATAGATTAATATTTAATGCATGCCTTGCTATAAGCATTTACTGAGAGTGCCGTGCGGCACAGAAACTGAAGAATTTATGAATGCTTTCTGTACTCCCTTCCTCACCTGTGATTTACTCATATTACTTAACAGTTAGCTACATTCAGGAGGTCTGTTTCTTTTCAGTGGAAGATCAACTTTGGTAATCGTGGGTTGTCATTTTTCAGGAGAGTCAGGCAAATATGCTACACACAAATATCCCTTTGTATTTGAGTGCAAATGTATTTGCATACCAAACAGAGCTTGCTTGTCTTTAGCATAAGCTGTCTAGTAATGTATATGGGCAATAGGCTCAAAATTGTCAATGTTTAAAAGTGACTCTGGGTTTGCTGATTAGTCAACATTTTTCATAATTTTATAATTTTATTTAGAAAATGTTGCCTGATTTAAATGGTTCAGGCTGCATAGTTATTAGCAGATGCAGAGCAGTAGACTGTAATCTCCATGCTGTCATTTCTATGTAAGTGAAAGGTAAAGAAGGCAAATTGTGGACAGAAGAGCATAGGTGGCACAAAACAAAGGTAATCATCTGATGTGATTGGTTTTTTGCAGACATCCGGTTTCCAGAATTAGTAGTTATCTGCAAATATTCAAAATAACATTTTAGATTTCTGAGATGTGCTGCAATACTGGTTTGAAATATAAATATTTCAGACTTCCAGTGAACATACCTGCAAGCTAAAATCAATTAGATCATAACTCGTAAAACAGAATATACAAAAAATAAATAAGCTGATGAATGCTAATGGTTCTCTCTGAGCACTTAGGGACAACTGTTCTTTTTGCTTGGTGTTTGCTGCATCATCATGCCTTGAGTGAATTACTTCCTATCGAAAAGAATCCCATTCAACTGGCTAAAGGTGCTTCATGAATGGCTGAGTTACCAGAGGTATGTAGTAGCTCAACACTTACAATGCGTTCAGTGTTTTCATTTATCTGCAGATTGTGTTAATTTGTCTCCTTTTTTTGCCTGAACTTCAGTTTTGTTTTGGTTTATAATGGCTTGCTGTTCGTATCTTTTGTTATGTTCAGTGTAAGAACTTGTCTCATTTATTAATCTTAGTTATAGATGACACACTCAAAGCATGTTTCTCTTCACTGCTCTTTTCTGTAAAGATTCAGGTTTGTGATACCTTTCCAATAAAATAAAGCTGTTAATACATACACATTCATGTATTTGGAGCTAATTTCAATAAAGGGCTCATCAACAAATTAATATTGGTTTCTAGATATAAAGTATATCTGCATCTGTATCTTATTTAAATTATGTACAAAGTGTATTTTTTGAGAGTAGGAAACCTTTTAAAATTGTCTTTTTAAACAATTGTCATGCTAGCCACAGGAAATTGTAGCAAGCACACAGAAGCATATTAAACTGATAGATATCACTTGTATTTGCAGCTTGATAAATTCTGTCAAGACAATAAATTATGTTCAGGTTAGCTAAATACATCACTTTGAGCAAAACTGATACAAATTTATTTGCAAAACAGGAGATGTGGATGGATAGCAGAAGTCTGGAGAGAGATGTAGCAGGAACAATATAAATTTCCAGGCCTGAATAATATAAAAAAAGCACAAAGATTATACAGCTTAAATTGTCTTTGTCTTTTCCCCAGTCACTAAGAGAGACTACTCAGTACTTTAATAAGATCCCAAGATGATCCCACATCTATTTTGTTGGTGATCTGTAACTTTTGTAAGTAACTTTCTAAAATATGTGGAACCACTAACAAGAAAGTAATCCTTTTATTTCATTAAATTTGATTTAAAAAATATTTACCTAACATCATTCTCACTCAGCAGAAGAGTGCATAGAGCAGTCTAATTCAGTTGAGTGGACAGCTGAGTTTGGGATTCTGTCCCTGAAATTCAAGCTTGACTGAAAAAAAAATCTTATTTTTGAAATTTATATATACAGTTATGGGGAAATAATGAGTCGAATAACGTCAGTGTTTTCAGTAGTTGTCAGACTTTATCTAGGAAACTTGTTCTCTTATCTCAGCTAACCTCAAAAATCTCTAGAATAGTTGATTGCATGCTATCATTCATAGATGATAGGCTGCTCAGGGCCTTACCCTTTCACATTCTGGAGGCAATCAAGGATGGGGATTCCGCATCCTCTTACTAATTACTTGTGAAACAATAGTCAGGCAGATAGTGACATCTTAACTACCAAGGAAATTGTATTGGAAAAAACACATGGCATAAACAATTTCGACTGCATGTCAAATTACAAAGAAATTGAATCATTCTTTTGAAGCACAAGCTTACAGGTTCTTTTATTCTCAGTAGGTTTGTGATGACACCCTTATTGCACTGCCCATGGGAATTCAAAGCTAGCAGATAATGAAACCTGCAGCTTCCCTATATATTTTTATTTTGTCAGACATTAGGTACCTCACAAATCTTGAGAAGTGGTAAGTTGATCAGCCCTATTTCTAGAGAAATCATACAGGTTGCTTAGCTTGCAAAACGGCATGAATTAAGACTCATGTGATAGTTTGTCATATTAGCATTCAACAAGTTAAATTGACAATGGCAATGGCCCATTTGTGTTGCCACTTTTGTATGCCATGGGTTGGTTTGAGGAGCTACAGCTACAAAAATCACCAGTCCTCCTTGGTCAGTTAACATATTACTTGTAACAGGGTATGAGTTTCTGAGGAGACCACCAAGGGCTCTGGAGAGCTGAGCTGAGGAGGTTGGATTGCTGTGGCAGAGTGTGCCTGTCACCCAGCTGGCTGCTGGTACTGCAGATGTTGAAACTCCCATGTTTGGGGATGGTAGAGGGAGAGGGGGCAGCTGCCTGGATATGGAAAAAAAAAAAAAATGAGTCTCTTCAGTGAAAAAGCCATGCAAAGGCCTCTTGTCCCTCTAGAGAACTGTGGGGTAAGTAGCGAAGATTCAGCACAGAGGTGCCCAGTCATCCAGGCTGTGAGAGCATACCTGATTGCATGAGCATAGCCTCAACAGAAGAAGGACCAAACAAGGAATAGAGAACCATGCCAATCACAGGGGGATAACCTTGCTGTTGAAGCAGAGTAGTCCTGAGCTCCTGCGTCCACAGCAAAGGGAGAAAGGAACACCTCACACCTTTAGTACTTGTGAGTGGACTAGGTGAGTGTGGGGAGGGTGGACAAGATTCAAAAAAGATCAGCAAAAGGACTGTTGTGCTTGAATTAATGTAGATCTTCTTCATTTGAACTTTGGTTTGCAGAAGACTCATAGAAGTGCCTTGATTTGCTGTTAGCCCAGACACCTGCAGATGCAGAGCTGAAACTCCGGGACCTCAGTGCAAAGTATCACCATGCCTGTACTAGCTGAGACTGACACTGCCTGCTGCTCTGACAGGGTTTTGTGTCTACTGCTGGCACTGTGTAGGGAGTTGAGCTCCTCCAAGATGGAGAGTATTTGAGCAAAACTTTGAGATGCAGGATTTGGACCTGTGAGGAGCACACCTCTGGGATCTACTAGCTTTCACTGTTTCACTACTGTGTTGAACATGTGTATTACTATCCCTTCTCTTCCTTTTTCCCCTTGGGTTGCTGTTGTGCTGGTTCAGCCATCATTTTATGCTGCCATCAGTTACCTGATCACGCAGGCCAACACTGAACTCAGCAACATCCCCTTGGAAGTCTTCCTTCAGACAGTCCTGCCATAGGTTCCTGTGGGCCCAGCTTCTTCGCTGCCCACTGTGGTGCCAGCATTACCTGATGGACACAATGGACATAGATGGCTCCTTCAGTGACCCTTCACATGGAAGAACGCCACCCAGAAAGATAAGCAAGATGCAACCAGCCCCAACAGAAGCCACACCCAACAGGAAGCTCTTCCAAGTGATTGGCTCCTGATTAATATAGCTCTGGCCTTGCCCACCATCCCAACCATGACCACCTGGGTGACGGCAGAGCCACAGAGGCACAGGTGGGCCACATTCTGCCAATGTAACATGAAGCCAATAGAAAAACCAGAACATTGTGTTAGGTAGTGACTCATTCACAGGTCAACTCCCTCTTGGGGTTCACAAGTCAGGCCCCAGCACTTTAGTTGCTATATGCTAAGGGATGTTTACACTGACCTGTCCTAAGCAAGTCTTCCCCTGCTCATGGTCCTCACATCCGTGGGTTTGTGGTCTGCCCTGTCTGTGGGCCAGTACAGCCTCCTAGACTGATCAAAAATGGCAAAAAAAGGGCGTGTCAGAATAGTTTGTTACTTCACAGCTGTTAAGCTTCACCGTACCGTGATTAACTGGTACTTCAGGGTCTAGACTTTTAGCTGGTTTTGTCTGGGCTTGCCCCATCAACCAATTGGAATGACCACAGTGCACCCTTGACTAGGGTATATATGGAGCCCTGCTCTTTGCAGAGCAGTGGGACCTTCCTCTTGGAGATGCTGTCCAAGGATGCTTCCATGGATTGAGCAAATCTCTGTGAATTGAGTGAGCCTTATTCTTCTTTAGGTGAGTGATGCTTTGGGCACTCTTGTGTGGGAAGTTTCCCTGAGTGAATGTATGCCCATTTTGGTTAATCTTTCCTTACAGTTTAGGAATTAGTTGTGTGGTAGTTATAGGATGCTGGGCAGGAACTTTGGTTGCAATAAACCTCTATTTTGATAGCTGCTGCTGTTTGTTTTGTAGGTGCCTCCATGACACTATCTCAGATGGCTACTCAAGTATCAGCTAATGTCAGAGGGATAGCTGTGTGAGTTTCATTACTGCCGAACATTGTGGCTGAAAGGAGAGAGACTGTGTTGTATCATGAGAAAAGCTGAGTAAATCAAGGAGGGGAGTCACCAGGGAGGAAATCACAAGCAGGATTCCCCTTGTGTTCTTTCTGCAGAGACTGTGAAGGAGGAAGCACTGCTTTTATGCACTGTGAGAGCACCTACAGTGGTGAGGTTCTGAGCTGCCAAAAACAGGAGCTGCAATGGGTGTCAGTTGAGAGAAAAGAATGTTTCTTCTACAGGCAGGGCTTAGGCCAACCAGGAGGCTCATCACACACCATAGCCGAAATCCAGAGCATCACATGCTCAGGCCTTGCAAGGGTTTAGGTCTCAACCAGAAGTTTTTCTTCTCTCTGTAGAAGTCCTGCTATAGACAGAATAGTAAAAGTCAAACATTAAAAATAAGAGGCAATTTTCATATAAGAGAAGACAGGCAATGAAGATGCCTAGAGACTTTAAGCTAATTCCTCAACTATCCTAACTGTGGGGTAATGGTGATGCAAACAAAACATTTCTGCATAACCATCAGTTTTCAGTCTTGCCTCTTGAAGCAATTAGCTTCAGATGAAAGGAAGGGGTGGTGCTCAAGTTTTTAGCAACATATAGTGAGGCTTTAGCAACAGTTATTGTGAAATATTCTGAAGCTTAGACTTCTGATATCAATAGGTTTCCTTTATATTTGAAGGACAAATCTAAATGGATGACCTGCTGCATTACTATTGAAAGAAATCCATTTCCAGGCATTGCGAAGGGATGTAGAAGGGAAGTACAGAATAAATCTTTGTTTTCCTTTGCTTCCATGTGTGGATTTGCTTACCTTTTGCTTCTGTTATTATTAAACTCCTTTTTGTTTCTCACCTTATTTTCCTCCCCTTTCTTTTTGCTCTGCTGAGGAGGAAAAGGGGAAGGAAAGTGGGGAGTGATAGAGCGGCTTGGTGGGCACCTGGCACTCAGCCAAGGTTAACCCACCACACATGAGAATCAAAAAAAGCCTGTGCAATATTGGGAAAGATTTAGTTGGAGAGTTTCAGTGGGACTGGACAACTTGGAATACTACATTTAGTTATTAACATCATATAAAACTTAAACCATGTTAATGTCATTAGAAAACTTGTGTATGGCATACCAAAGAAATGACTAGCAGCACCACGGTAAGGACACACTACATTGCCAGTTTAATAATGACTGCTAATTTGTTTTTTGTCATCTTCTTTAGTCTTCCTCCCATATAAGCAAGCAAGAACAGCAAAAAAAGCGTAAGCAAAAGGCATGAAACAAGGTCTCCTGTTTCTGTGAATTCTGCACTGATTTTTGGTCATTACTATCAAATTTAGGACAAGCTTCTTCCAAATGCTTTTAATCTCCTTCTCAATGACTGTGATTTAGTTAGGTGTTTTAGTGTTTGGAATCCTGTTAATGCTGGTTTTGTTGAATGCACATGCCTTCCCTGTGTTGCTAAGGTAGACTTTGCACTAAACAAGGCAACTTATATGTCCCCGGGGCTACTGAGCACTATCTGCAACAGCTCCATCTGGTTCCAGGGATCCTCTCTTGTAAAGTCTCTTTACAAATCACAGTCACTTCTGCCCTTAAACCCATTTTTAATTTAATAGTAGTACTGCTGGATTTGAGATTAACAAACCCAACCTGCTCATCACTGTGGATTTTGAAAACAGATGCTAGGTTATGTTAAGCACTTGCCCTTGATTAGGTGATTTCTCTAATTCTTTATTTTTGACAGACAACCCTCCTGACTTTTCCTTTACACATCCCAGATATACTTTTGTTGTCTGGAGCGTCTCTACTCTCTACTATGTTCTTCCTGGTCCTTAACAACCATAATTCTGCCATGGGAAATCCACTCTTCTAAAAAGCATTTTTATGAGCTTCCTTGTTTCTCTAGAGATTTTGCCTTTACTTGTTCTTGACGACATTCCCCCTATATTTTTATGGGACATCTTGCATTTTGCTTGAGTTGGACAGTGATGCTTCTACATGATTCATTTAAGAGGAAATTCAATTTTTAGCTGCAAGAGGTTTTTTTTTTAAGTGCAGTTGCTAAACACTCTGTTACGTGTTCCTCAGTCTCAAAATAGTGCTTTTTGTTTATATGTCAACCTTAGGAAGTTTTTATCTTCTCCTGATCGTTGTGTTGTGGGAAAAGACTTGCCTGTTTGGGCATAATACATGTTTTAGATTGCTTACATTTTTAAAAGAGTAGCATCACCATTACTTTTATAGAGATAATCTAGCAATAGTTATCACATTTCTCATTGCATACATTATGAGATGCTTTGTACTTCAGATTTGTACGGTTTCCTTTTGACAATATTTTGTGTCTTGTTCTTTCCTCCCAGATGATTCAATAAGTGAGCTATGAGAAACCTTTTAAAAGTCTAGATTGCAGCTAATAATCTTTTCTTCAAAATGAGTTTATTTCTCCCATAACGGATCTAAAAATGACAAAAAAAGTCTAATTGTTTATAAAGGTGAGTAATTTTTTGTTCCATTGTAGGTCACTATTTGCACCATAGAATGTTTATACTTTTGGTTTCATTCCAGAGCTCTTCCCTAAAATTTTCTTCCCCTACCTGATTTCTTCATAAATTTAAGCAAAGGGAAGGATGCATCTTAATGGCAGCTAATAATTATGCCACAAAAAGATTGATTTGATGTTTTATCCAATGTCCCTTAAAATGTTTCAGAAGCATGACTTTGTGCACTGCACCCTGTATGTATATGTTCATTCCACCGTAAACTTGTACTGTTTACAAAAGTTTATATTTCAGGCAGTATTTCAAGAATGCAGTCAGTGGTTTAGCTAAGGCGAAAGCTTATTATCAAAGACATTTATCTTCTCTTCAACCACGTACCCCTGAGGATGGATGAGTTTATAGTCTTTTATTCTATTCTACTTTTAATTGTGGTTTGCAAAATAATCTCTGGAACTACCGAACTTGTATATGCTTGAAAAACCATAGGCTTCTCCAAAGAGAAAAAATATGTGGGTTTGTTTTGTTTTGTTTCATTTTAATTTACATTCTGTTTTCTTGCCAGTCAGGACTTATGTGTTTGAGCTTTTTTCTTAGTAGAAAAGTTATAATTTTACAGGGTGACAGTAACAGAGGGGGAGAGGTTGGAAGAAAAGAATGTGAAATTCTTATGATGTTAAGACTTTAAAGGATTAATTTGCATGAAAAACACCAAGTAATACCATTTTTGTGACAAGATTGTAAGATTTGCAAATGG
Organism: Eurystomus gularis; assembly: GCA_013400335.1. NCBI lineage: Eukaryota > Metazoa > Chordata > Aves > Coraciiformes > Coraciidae > Eurystomus > Eurystomus gularis. Next base: position 32,289 of record VZZY01024572.1, on the reverse strand, counting down.
CAGTGGTGATGAGAGTAACAGTGGGACCCATCTGTTGTCAAGACTTGCCATTCTGGGAGGCACGTTACCTCTGCAGAACCCAAATATTTGGTGTTACTGAAATGTTGCCAAGGTTCCTCCAACCCTCTGAACACCACCCCATGCTTATGTTCTGTGTGGGTGTTAATAACTACTGGGAATGAGTTTATGCAGATTAAAAGCTACTGTAAGGCTCTGAGAATGGGAAGGTGAAGAGGTCAGGAGCTCAGGTGGCTTTTTTGTCAGTGCTGCTGATCAAAGGTCAAGGCTTAGGGACAGATGTAACATGGAGATAAATATCTGAGGGAGCAGATGGTGCTGCCAGCAGAATGTCATCTGCCTTGACCATGGAATAATGTTCCAAAAACCCTATGGCACAAGGCAAAACTACACCACACTAATTTACTGATTTATTGAGACAGGTTACAAAACACATGACATGAGTATGAGCTATTCTACCCTTAATAAAAGCCTAAACATTGGTAAGAAAAGAAGTATTTACCATAAGGTCAGAGAAGAGACAAAAAGGAGAATGGTGGGTTGGTCCATCAAACATATTAGATAATGTAGAGACTAAGTAGGAGAAACTGGAGGCTTTATTACATGGCCAACATTTTTCTGTAAATGACGTTTAGTTGATTAAAAACTTACCGGATGATTCACATGTGTCACAGCATTAATATTGAAGGGTATATATAGCTTGCTCAGAAAAGGCAAGCAGGATACTAATGAAAAAGGCAATAAAATATTCTTAAATGTGAAGGGTGCTTATTTCTGCTCTGGGATCCAAATTACAGAGAACCATACATCTTCTGTAGGTATTCAGAGCCCTCTTTATACTGCTTGGAATTAAAGGAGAAAGAAGATGGATGTTATAGTGATGATGGTCCTGGAGATGAAAATCAGAATAATCCAAGCATAGGACTTGGTAACAATATGGTAATTCCTCAGTAGTCACTGCTCATTACTCAAGCATAATCTATGGAAAGAATGCAGCATGATATGGAGGTAGGAACTCACCTGACTAAGTGTAGACTCCTACAGAGTGGACATCTGTATCTGTGCTAGCTACTCTCTAGTCAGAGCATTAAAAATGTCTAATTTTTTTACATTGTCAAAAAGAACTTTGAATTAAAACCTAAAATACAGATGGCTATGCAGAAGATACCTAAAGTAGGATGATATGAATCCCATTCAGGCAGTTCCATAAGTTTTTGGAACACAGTGGTGTTACCACGTAATAGACTCAGGAGGCAAAATGCTGCAGAGGAGGATGATATGAAGAAACTGGAGTCTGTTAGAGAAACGAGACTAAGCTGAGCTCTCAACTTGACAAACTTGCAAGGTATTGATGTCATATACCAGAAAGCATACTGCCTGTGGGCAAGTGAAGTGCTGGGGCCTGAGTTCTGGGCCCCAAGTTGGAGTTGACCTGTGAATGAGTCACTACCTAGCAGAATGTTTTTTTTTTCTGTTGGCTTCAGGTTCCAGAAGCAGAACCTGGCCCACCTGTGTCTTTGTAGCTCTGCCCTCACCCAGGTGGTCATGGTTGAGGTGCTGGGTGAGGCCAGGATTATATTAACCAGGAGCTGGTTAGCTGGGGGTACTTCCTGTTTGGTGTGGCTTCTGTTGGGGCTGGTTGCATCTTGCTGAACTCTGTTGGTGGTGTCCTTCCATGTGAAGGGCTGCTGAGGGAGCCATCTCTGTCTGTTGTGTCCATCAGACGATGCTGGCACCACAGTGGGCAGCGAAGAAGCTGGGCCCACAGGAACCTATGTTGCTGAGTTCAGTGTTGGCCTGTGTGATCAGGCAACTGATGGCAGCGTAAAATGATGATGGCTGAACCAACACAATAGTAGGTCAGTAAATATGGCTATGTGAGCCAAAAATAAATAAGCAAAAATTATAAGGGAAGTTCACCTAGCAAATGGAAAAAAACCCCCAAACCTATGAAAACTTAGAAGAAAATATAGGCAACAAAATAATGGCCAACTTGAATTTGTAAAGACCTAACAGTAGCATAATTTCTTCACATAACATAGCAACAAGCCTTCAAGACAGAAAAGAGCGTTTCTGCATATCTTGATTTTAGCAGAGCTTTTGGCTTTCCTTTCTACTCTCAGGATCAAATTTGAAAAATGTTATTTAGATGAAAGTATTACAGTATGTGCAAACTTTGGTTGAAAAAAAAAAGTTTAAAGAGTAATTACTAATGGTACTTGTTTGTTTTGAAGACTGTATCCACTAATATATTACAGAGGCTCTTGCTCTGTCCAGGGTTATGTAGTGTTTTTGTCAACATTTTGGAGGATGAAGTTGGGAGCTCTTAGTAAATTTGGAGACTTCAAAAAGGAAGTACATCTTAAAGAAAGATTAGAATTTGAAGTAATCTCAAGTTGATGGTATAGTCTATTTTAAAATGCTAAGGATAAGCAAAACCCCTTTGCTAGAGCTAGAATAATCTTCTGGGACACTACAGGTTGGGGAGCAATTAGTTAAGTAGTCATCTAATAGACAAGAATTCATATTCTGAAGAAAATTTGTCCATAAGCCAACAATACTGTATTGTTACAAAATAAGATAAACTATACTGAATTATGTAGACATGAATGTGACATTCAACATTAAAACTTTTCCTTCTACTTGGCAATACTATGGCTTCTGCAGGAGTATTATGCTGAGAATGAACCTTACTTTAAGAAAGAGGGTGGAAAACTTACAGAGCAAAAAGAATGATCAGAGTTCAGAAAACATGGTCTATGGTAAAAGAATAAAGCAGTGTGGTAATTTAGAGAATAGAAAGAGCAGAGAAGTGTTATTTACTTCCAGCTATGTAGAAATGTGCTGCAATGAGAAGCAAGATGATGAACATCTAATGGACTCAAATTTAAGTATTTGGAAAATATTTTTTATTAGTGAGGACACTAAAGTGCTAGAGAACCTTGTCTGAAGAGATTTTATGTGGTTTCCAGGGCTTAAGAGCCATTGAAGTAAACTTCTGTCCTAAGTACAATTTGTTTTGCTTTCAGGCACATGGATGTTTTAAGGCCTCAGCCACCTCATTTCATTTGCCAGCCTGTTACTGTTCCTCTAACAGTCATTCAGTGGTCTCTGTGTGCTGACATTATAAAAGCTCCTTGCAAGATGAAAACTATAGAAAAACCTTTCTGCTTTATTATTATTTTAATCATGTCTATTTTTGCTTTACTCTTACTGCAATGACTTTCATTTTACATTCAGTTTTGGTTTTCATTGTGAAGCAGCAAAGTTACCAGCTGCAGACATTTTGTGTGATTGCATGCGCTTTCTGTGTCCACAACACACTGTTCTTCATTCAATCATTGTGCTGCATGTTTAAAATTTTAGGAAAAAGTATTTTTCCCTGTCACTGTTAGAACTTAGTGTCTTTGAAGAGCGTTCCTACAACAGTCCTGGCTCCTGACTGAGGCCTGTGTGTCACCATTATAATTAGTTTAGAATATTGGAGTTAAAGGAAAGATTCACTGTGAATTATCTACTTAAATGGCTATTGTGTCCTTAAGAAATCGGGTGGGTAAGCTCAGCATACATGCATTCAAGCCTCAGCAAATGCTTCTGAAGCAGTTTTAGAGGAAGCTGTCACAGGGCAAGATGCCAGAGAGCAGGGCAGATGCTTTGGACAGGGACATCAGCAGCTGGTGTTCCAGGGCAGTGGAACACCATTTCTTTGTTCAGTTTTCAAGCAAGGCACTGTGTCTACCTCGTTTAGAAGAGAAAGTGAACACAGGTTAACACCCTGAAAGGAGCTTTCCCAGTTCTTCTTCTCATTAATGTTTGGATATCTTTTCTGCAACATTGCAGTGTAACCTTCAAGAAATTGGGAAGTTGTTCTCATTGGTTCCCAAATGACATGATAGGGAAATGGCAGGATGGAAAGTATGATTTGTCAAATTTGGATTGATAACAATCATTTAATGGAAAACAGTGATAACTGTGTATTGAATGTAATATGAACAGAACTGTAAGACAATTTCTGAAAACCACAATTTTAAAGATGAACAACAAATGCGTTAGAAATGGCACTGGGAAAAAATATAACTCGAATGTACTTCTAAACTGGAGCAAGATAACGGCAGAATTGGGCCTTTTTAAAGGAGTTAAATCAACCACTCTTCAATTTTCCAACATTATTATTTTTTATTGGGATAAGAATTAAAACAAAGAATCTTTTTCTTTTTAAAAATACTGACTTCCAAAATGAGTTGCTTGTATTTTCATTCTATATACAACTTGAACTCCTAGCTATGGATACATTATTATATTTCTCTGGAAAATATGTAAAGTGGCATACAATTGAGTCAATACTGTATTCCTAATACAGGAATGCTTCTAATTGCCTTTATAAAGAGTGGTTTTTTTCAGAGCTGCTGTTATAATTGAGAAGGTCTAATAGAATCACTAAGTATACTTCTAAGAGAGGTTTCTTTGACTTTAGTGAATATAGAGTACTTATGTAAAAAGGGTTCATAGCATGAAATGGTGATCTTACAAAGAATTTGTCATACATATGGTAGTGTTTTCTTTGCATTATTAATGCATTGATGCTATACAAGTGTAATAGTACAAGACTAAAAGCTTGCTTGGCATTTTTCATAAGTTCCAAAGATCATTTTTACATGACTTAAACATCTAGGCATATTTCTTATTTCCATGAGTAATCCTGTTAATAAATTAATAAATCCTATTTAAAAATCAGTAGTAAACTTAGTATAGATTAATGGCCACTAAACCAGGCTCAAGAGAACAGTGACAGATATCTTTATAATTTATCATAATCATGTTGAAAAGAGACTTGTTATTTGTCATCTGAAAATGAAGAAGCAGCAGCATATTTTTCTTATATTTTACCTGTGTAGGATTTCTCCTCCATCTACCTTGGAGGAAAATCCCCCCCAAAATAACAAACAAACAACATGGACTAGTTCATTATTATTTCAATCATATTATCAATTACATCTAATTTCTGTCTAAATTGATGGATTTTTTTTTTTTAACTGCTCTTTTTGTTTGTTTGATACAATTTGGTCTTTCCTCCTGCCTCTACAGCCTTGCGTTACAGAAGGCAACCTGGATCTGCAGACCAGAGGGGAACTGCAGAATGCTATGAAAACATTCCCAGTCTCCTCTCTGGAGGGCAGGACCAAGAAAACGCTACAGGATATCATCCTTCCTAGTCTCAGCACAAGTGCTAAGTTTTCCAGTCGTGCACAATCAACTGGCACGCTCACATATTAAGGTAGTAAACACTGCTTTTCGATATAATTATTAATTTTAGAATGCAAGAAAAATAACCTACTGTTTCCACAGAAAATCTTCCATTCAGATGAAAACATGGGTTGTAAACATAGTGTGTTCCCTGTTAATTTAACAGAATTAGACATTTTATGCAGCAGAGTTCTCCAGCAGTTCAAGAGTACTTTTGGAAATGTTTTTAGTTCATAAGATAAAAATAGGAGCATTAGACACATGCAGCTGGTGCAAATAAGTAACGTGACTTACTTGAACTTGTGGTAAAAATTGTCAATAAACTTTTGTGTAATTAGGAAAGGGTGTAATGACAGTTCTGTTCAGTTGCCCTTAGTCAACTCTGAATTATACCATACTCTTGCAGGAATGTCATCAAAGCTGGTCATAGTATCCTGACTGGTTTTGAAGCACACTTATGACTGAGAGATGACATGTACCAGGTGTATTTTAAAATCTGTTTGTCATCTCAGGATGTAAAACTGCCACTGCAGAAGGTCATGCACTAACATTTGCTTTAGGTAAATAGTGTATTGAAATCACTAATAAAATAGGTAAAGCTTTGGAAAAAAAGTTAGACTTCGATATTTTTAATAGACAAATTAAAATAGAGGATGAATAAATATTGGTTAAATAGACAAAAACCACATAGAAAGTCAAAGATTCAGAAAGGTATATATGCACTGTGTGTATGTGTCTGCAATTATTCATCAAGAAGAAATATTGCCCCTTGAGTAAAGGTCAGTATTGTCTAGAAGTTTCTGCTATTGCTGAATAATTCTCCATGCTTCATCACTTTCATGCAATTTATTTTTATCAGCTCTGCATATGACATTTGCCTTAATGCTGTTTAATGTGTGCGGAAAAAAGAATGACCAAGTGGCTGTGCATTGCACTGTCTTAGTGTACACCAACAGAAGTGGACATAGTTAAAGGAGCTTAAGTCCTGACATAGTCTAGTACAGTCTTATTGCAGAGGTCTAAATAGAAATGCTTCTAGGTGCCCATCCTGTCAGCAGGGGAGGCTAACTTCTTTCTTGGGACTAGAAGACAGAAGAATTGGGCCAGAAATCAAAGCATGTATTTGCTGTATAACCTTTGGCAAATCACTGAATTTTGGTGTTTCCTTATTTTTGTCCCAGTGAAATATAGATAACTCAATTTCTTGGTTATCTAGGTAATAAATTCTTCTGACTACAGATTTATTTTTTACCTAACGTCCTGTAATGCATAGATAAATACATATCATCAAGCTTTTAGTTCCTCTGGTACAAAATAAGTGAAGGCAAGGAATTTCACAAGAAATAGTGTCTGCACTCTAGAATTTCTGACTTTATTGATATTTCAAAAAACTGACTCCAATTTAGTTAATTTAATAAGATAATTAGAGTCTGTTGTCAGGACAAGTCATCTATCCTGAAAGACAAATTATTCCCTTCTGGTGGTCTTTTATCCTTTTTTTTTCTCTGCTTGCTGCCTTTGCCAAAATTTCCCTTTGCCAATACTATTATGTGTACAGTACAGCTGGTGTCCTCCCACAACTGCTACTATCCAGTTGCATACCTCCAGAAGGAGAAAGAAGTGCTGGCAAAATTGTAGGTATATCAAATAAATATACAGTCCCAAGCTTCTTACTCTGAACAGGCAACAGGTAGAAAAATCAATACGGACAGAACATGGTGTGATTGAGGATGCTGGATTGACTAGCTTATGTAGCATAATGGTGTTTGAAACAAAATGAGAGAAGCATTGCTTATTCAGATGTTTAATAGACATGTGGTTACTCAGAAAAATTTTGATCTGAGTCCCAATTTAAATTTTGCATAATGTCACAGATATTTGCAGCTCTTCATCAGTTCTTCTGCTCCATGTGGCAGCCCAGTGACTGGGATGCCAACAGTTTTATTAATCTCTTCACAGGTACTACAGCATCTCAGGACCCGTGGCTGCCATACTTCTTTCAGTAACGCTCAATATTCACTTTTACTTACAGTAATTTTATTAAGATAGAATTGTATTTTGTATCAGAGATTCACACAAACAGGATTTTTTCTGTACAACCAAAGAGGAATGCAAATATACCTGGGCTCAACATCTAAAACTATAGTGTTTATAGCAGCTAGACTGACTGCTAAAGGTAGGGGCACATCCTTCCTGTCAAGACCTGGTCAGGAAAGAGTTTGTACTCTTGTTGGAAATAACTAAGCTACTTAAGGTGGACAATGTCTTTCATGATATTTATCCCTTGAGGTCAAGAGCAAATTAATAAGTTTCTCTTTCATTTCACAAGGCAGAAGCACTGAAGTTGGAATTCTTAAAGCTGAGCTTTCAGTCTGACAAAATACAGTGCAATTTCCTTTTGGTCAGTACAATCAAAGACGCAATCAATAAATTCACCCTGTAACAATGTCCCCATATTGAGAAGCTGTCTTAAGGGAATCATATTACTTCAGTCCTATGTGATTCAAAGCTCCTTGAGCTGGAGTTCTTTGAAGATAAAAGGTTATATTCTCAGCTTCTATCAATCAACATAAATATTTTGACTTTAAGGTGCTACCAATTAGAGTGTAGTTTTGCAAGATTCTGTTATCTTTCTGCTCAATAGTGACTTTAATAATGGTTTATTTAGTCTCCACTGGTTTATGCTATCTAGTCACACCATAAACAGTGAGGCAGCTCTTTTCCTCCCAAGTGTTATTTTCCTTGGTGAAGGCCTTCAGCCACAAATTAATTTTATTGTAAGGTGTATTATAGGAACTGATTCTCACAAATCCTTAGTGGGATTGCACTGTTATGCTGCGCTTATATCATTTCAGGCTTACCAGGACTGTTTTGCAGTTGGCTCTGGCTTGCTGAATTACACTGCCTTAATTGGTAAGAATGCTTAGTTTTTCTCTTTCCATGCCGAAAGAACTGGCATGGCACCACATTCCTCACAAACCAAACTTTTCCACAGCAGGCAGTTTCTCTGAATATATTTTTTAAATCTTTTCTGAGACTGAAATCAACATAATGAGAAGGAATGTGTAGGAGGTTAATAAAGGTTCATTACACAAGAACCTTTGACTACCTCATGATCTTCTTTCATTTCTGTTCTCTGTGTCCCAGGGTAGCTCAGTTTCATTAGAGCATACAGACAACTTAGTAGGTCAAAGGAAAAAAGAAAAAGAGTGAAAGTTGCTGACAGATGGTTAGAACAAAAATAATAATTTAGAATTTCCCCATTTTTCTTCATAGTCAATGTACACATGGTGAAAAAACTAACTTCTTGTGTATATTTTTGCAGAAGTCTGAGTTATTTTGACACTAAAGATTCTTGGCAGAAACTGACTGTTCCCTGGGTAGGGCATAAGTAGGTAACACCTGAATTGTCATCTTAAAAAAAGAAAGTTAAACTTTTCAGGTAAGGTCAAATTAAGGAAAAACTCATGATATTGAACTTGAAGATGTACATTCATTTATAATATACGTATTGTGAAAGTGTGATCATATAGAGTTCAATTTTTTCATATAAAAGTTGTGCACATGTAACATTACAAGATGTCAATAATAACAGAAAATATTCTTAGTACTGAAGACTCCACATATACCAAGACAACTAATATTCTAATGCATCTGCCAAATACACAGTAGAATTCATTTCCATTCACAAAATGATTATAAAACCCAATCATGTTTGCCAGATATTGTAGAAGTCTCTTGGCAAAGAGAATTAATGAATTTCTAACTTCATTTTTGTTAATGTAAATTCAAAGACAATTGAATGAAATCAGAGTCTGAACAGTGCTGTTTCAGAGCTCTAGGTACATAATAATGACTAAAATCTTCTGTGATTATAATGCTTTATTTGGCCTGTAGTTTTATTGGCTTCATTTATTTAATTGATTTGAGGCGTATGCTAATAGTAATAGCATTCCATGTAATGTTAACACTATACACTTATTCCAAAGCTACAACAGATTAACTTCTAACGGAGATACTGCAGCTGATAACATGAAAGCCTAATTCAAAGCAAAGTAAGGAGCTGGGCAAACCTTTTATAGCTGTTGCTCCTAAATATATATTTATCTTTCAGTTAATAAATACATATGCAAAAGTTGCTTAGCACCAACAATGTACTTGATTTTATATTTCTGCAGAAGACTAGTTTACATTTCCCACCCTGCAAATTGGAGACTGAAAGGAAGTAATCACTTCAGGTAATTTTTCCTTTTTCTTTGATAGTAAATTAACTTATGAACAAACCAACAAAAACAGCTCTCCATCTGCAACTCATGGGAACATAGGTTTTTAAGTGAAATGTAATTGTGCAGCAAGCATATGGCAACAGCAAACACATGGCAATAGTTAGAAAAAAAGTCTGCAAAAAGGCGATAGAGAGCTGGAACTGTTAACAGTGCAGTTTGAAGGGGATGGCAATGTTGAAGGCAAAAGTCAGTGTAATGCTGAACAAACAAAACTGAAAGCAAAAATAGTATTAACTTGCAATAGTTAGGGATTAGCTAGAGGAAGTAACTCTGAAATAAGTTACTGAAAAGACACGTAAGGGTAGCAGGGACAGGGACATGCATTTTAAATAATCTGAAATGAAGGCAGATGGTTATGATGTATATGATTTATCTATGAGAGAGTCTTCTCCCATTAAACATGACGCATGCAATTTCAAAATAAATGTCAAGGTTAGGTGAGAGACAAACTAAGCATCTTTATTGCCCTGGCTTCAAGGTAGATGATCTAATGGCATGAGGAGAAGAGTCAATATTGTTGCTGTACAGCAAAATAGCCATGATGTGTCCAAAGAATAGCTCTTTCTTTTTTTTTTTTTTTGTTCTCTTATCTTCAAAGAAATGGAAACCATTCTTGTTCAAAACAGCAGTAATGTGAAAGGAAAGTACTGCTTTTCACCTAATGCCAAATATTCAACAAGATGTGCAAAAAAAACCCCAGATCCAACAAAAAGCTCCAATTGCTGTCGGTCTCACATTGCTGGGAAAGCTGTTTTCTGATGCTGTCATGAAATGAGAACAACAGATACGTAACTATGATAACATCTTATTTGTAACAAAGGGTGGTGAAAGATGGGAGCAGAACAGCACAAAAAGCGGGGCAGAGGAGGTGGGGGGGATTCAAACAGCAGTGGGTAAATAGGATATTGAGAAAGGAGAGCACAAAAAGAAATGGAAACAAAGGCAGGTAATTTAATCCCTACTGTGTAAAAAATCCTCTTTTCAAATCCTTGATTATTAAACCAAGCAAGTAATGAGCACACCTTTTTAAAATATAATCAAATTACTCCCTTAGTACACACACATGCATGGATGAAGCAAAAGCACAACTCTGACAGTCAAAATCTGTATTGCTACTGCTGTCTTTTGGGTAGAACCTTCCAAAAAGCTTTTTTCCAGATGCCAGAATGTTAGTGGAGTTCCAATACTGACTTCACTGGAATGCAGAGAAAATGGTCTGCTGTTCCTACAGAGAATTTCATCTCTTAGCACAACTATGTCATACATGGTTTTTGTGTGTGTGAGAGGGAGAATTCAGAAGCTTTGCAATCCTGAGAAACCAGTGATCTCCCAGAGTATAGTTAAACCTCCCAGGAATCTCCAGAAAAATCTCCAGAAAAATTATCATTAACTCAAAATACTAACTTCTTTCATTTCTTAAATGCAACCCTTACTTCCCCAGCATGTGTTTATATTGTCCCACTGAATTGCTGCTTCTTTCCTGTTTTATCCTTCTGCAGTTGACAATGACACCGAGAGCCTGGTACTATGTGCTTAAAAACTCTGGTCTAAGCTTTTACTCATCACTGAGGAAAAAAACTATATTTTTCCGCACGCCCAGGAACAGCTTTCATCCTTTTAAAGTTCTTTACTCGTGTATGTGAAATAGAGAGATCTTTATTAAGGGCAAACAAGGCCTTGGAATTTGAGAAACCCCAGTGATAATGTAATGCTTATGGAAACACCAAAGAATTTGGCTCCCCTCTGATCTTTCCATTCCAGTTGGAGGAAAGGTATCTATCTTAGCTCCTACCCTTTGTAGGGATATAATTAATTGAGATGGTTAAAACTGATTGGTTTGTTGCACACACACACCCCCCAATCTTTATGAAAACTGAGTGAGCAAAACTTCTGCAACCACAGATGACTCTGGACACCTCAGACTTCACTTGCAAATTATAGCATTAATATTTGTATTAATTACCACATCAGTATGCCAGGCACTTCAAGGTGACTGTGTATGGATCCCGTTCCAGCTGGAGGGGCTGCTGTCCCCACAGGTATTGCATACCAATTCTGTTGACATGTTGGATAAGGAGCTTTCTCATCTCTGCTAGGCCTTTTGAAGAGTTTCTTCTGGAAAGTTGGTTTCATGCAGTATGAGTCTCCATAGCTGAAACCAAAACCTTTGGGGACTCCAAACACAAAGGACTTTTTGTTCAAGATGACCTTGGTGGGTGTTCCCTTTTTCCTTACCTCTTGGTCTTTAATTGTCATCTCCCTACCAGAACCACAGTTTGTTATGGTTAGGATGTTTTCTCCCTGGGACTGGGGTATAAGAAGCATATGAAAAAAAATCTGTCTAAATCCCTGATTTTCCTTTCCTCCTGAAGGAATAAATATTATTTTTCACCCTGAAGGTTCCGCTAGCAGCTTACATATAGTTTTTTGCCACTCTTCTGTCTTAATTCCTTAGCTCCTTTATATTTCCCACTGCAACTCTCACAGAAAACATACTCAATTAACAAAAATGCTCTTCTTTCTGGTGTTCCTTCTCACACATAGTTGAGGAGCCAACAGAGACACTGACAGTCTGTGAGTGTTAATGGGGCCAACATGGGTCACTGCAGGTCTGTCAGGTTCAAGAATATAAGTTTTATAATTATCCACAAAGTCAATGTGTTCTAGAACCATGGGACTGTAAAGTATCTTTTTTTTATCAGTTGGTCCCCACTCAGTTTTCTCCTCCCATTTCCCATAACTCTTTCACTCATCTCAGAAGAATTTGGAGAATTGGTACCATTAGTGTTACTGAGCCTGTAAGTAAACTATCTTCTACTGGTGAGGGCATGGCTTTTCTTGTAAAAGATAAAGAGAAATATGAAGTATTTTTTTCATAGCAAAATAGGAATACAAAATTATTCAATGTCTGTATCTAAGATAATTCTGTGGGTGATTTAATGGATTCTTACTACTGCTGCAGTGATTCTGGTATCAATACTATAAGCCTAAAGCAACACATTCTTTGCAATTAATGAAAACATGAACAGAACAAGCCTAGAGATATACACATTTGCCTCTGGCTTTGAATGTAAGACTTTGTGTCTGCCCAACTCACCTCCACAGTCTTTAATGCCAAAAAATTAGGGCTTTGATGTAAATTCTTTCAACTCCTCCTATCTAAAATAAGCTTCCAGGCACATGAGACTATCACCACCCTCCCCCAACTACAACATGCATACTGAATGATTTTGGTGGACTAAAGACTGACTGAAGTTGCTTACTAATACCAGTCACTGAACATAAATGCTGTGTTCCTTGCAAGTAATAGGAAATGCCTTCAATAGGCAAATTAACTGTAGAAATGAGATGGTTCAGATGGTTGCAAAAATTGACATAGATGTTTGCAGAACTACAGATGCCATCTTTGAGCAGTATCACTATCACTGCTCACAAACCAGTATTTTAACAGTAAAAAAATTCATTCTAGAAAGACAAACAGTATTGAGTGTAGCAACATTTCAGTACCTATAGCATAGTTAAACATGTCTAAATGTCACTACTGTACTTTATATCCTCTTTTACGGGATACTACCAAAGGATGAGGAGTGAGACTCATTCCATAATGGAGTAATATATTAATAATATACTGGAACATTTGTGAAAATTGGTGCTACTACTTCAGAAGAAATATGCAACATAACTATTTTTAGGTGTTGAAAATGTGATGGTACTTCAGAGCTATTACACTTGGTGATCTAGATAATTTCCAGAGCATCTTAATCTAGTTTCTGTTATAAATTGTTTAACACAAGAGAGGGACAAAAGGAAACTAAAAGCCCAAACCCTCAAGAAAGCACTAATCAGTCATTGTTCTCCCCCGAATCCTTGAAGCAGCCTCTAAATTGCTTCAGCTTGCAGTAGAACCCAGGGATTTTAAGACACAAGGGAAGATCTTTTGGAGTCATTTGGAAATGAATATTACTTAGGTATTTATGTGGAGTCCTCTACACTGGGAGGACTGGTTAACATTCAGGTTTTGTATACTCAGCTGACTGGCTAATCAAGTTTTCTAGTTCAACTTCAAAAAGCAGTAAAATGGGGCCATACAAGGGTTAGGATTTAATGCTTCGAATGCACTGAAGGAGCTTAAGAGTTCTAATAAATTGTTAGTATTGCTGCAATTGCTAATATATTCAGAAAAATAAATGAGAAGGAGCAGAAGTAGTAAGATAAATGATTTGATTCTAAAGATAAAGCCTTACTTTTATTCTTCTAGCTTTTTTGGCTTAAATACCTAGGGAAAATATACTAAGTTTCTAACTGAGACCGATGCAAATTTTATCACACTGAGGGTGGATGGCCAAATATGAAGAGCATGAAGACTCAACTAACAGATGAAGGGTTTAGTAGAAGATTTTTAGAGATTTGAGTTCATACCTGAAGTGAAATCTAAACCTTTCTGACATTCATAAAGTACTCCCTGCACTGCAAGGATCACATTGCCAAATATGGTTCCATCAGATATAATGTATTAAGGAGCTTTGAAAAGGCCATGAGAGGTCTTTCAGCTCCAGGGTCACTTAATCTAGAAACAAATAAACAAAGATATTGCTTATTTTTCAGTGTTCTTTTGAGGCGTGTGTCTGTTGTGTCTTATAGTAGGAAAAGGAAGTATCCAACTTTAGAGTAATAAAATAATGCAATGGGGTTGTGCACAAAACATACAAAACCCCCAGAAAAGTTACTTGTATTTTATTAAGAGATTTATGTGATACGCTCAGCATCAGAGTTTGTGTGATATGAATAAGACTTCCAATGAAGAGATCCACCAGAACTCCACTGCAAGTCATGACCTCTGGATTAGAACAACAGCATACTAGTATATCTGCATTAATCAGCACAAGGTAATTGCTGCACTGTATTTTGTAATTACTGAGGTTGCATCCCTTGATTGTTTGTGTTTCAGTAAAAAAGCTAAACAGTGTTAAATGTGCACACCTGGAGGGTGAACGTTAGGGTTTTTTGGTCCAGCATAGAAAAATGAAGTTAACTTTGAAAGAAATGGCTTTGATTACTGTAGTTTTTCAAATGCCTACCTTTCCCCTCTCATCTTTCTTGCATATTCATTTATTAATCCAATGACTGGACACACAGTGCTTTGGAGTACTTCTGGAAGAAGTGGATTGATCACATTATAGGACAACTCATTCATGTTAGCCAAATCATATTTCATTATAGTTAATGGAAACCTATTATTTATTTCCTTTTTGGAAAGGCAACTAAGATTAAAGAAATACTGAATGACTTAATTAATATTAATTCAAGATAAAACAAACAGCTTGGTCTAGAGAAGAGCTGAATATTTTTCCAAAATTGGCTCCTTCTTGTCAGGTAGATAAATATTTGATCTGAAGAATGTTTTGGTGCATCAGTTGTTACAGTGCTACAGTATCTTCTATTTTGCTTTACAACTGAAAGACATTTTTTCTTTTTTTTTTTCTTTTTTTTTTTTTTTTCCTGGAAAACCTTCAGAAGTGGGAGTATTATCCTTTCTTCACTTCTTTTCCCCAGTTAAATAGCTGTTCAGCTCACAAGTGCCATTTGAGAGTAATTAACATTTACTTTTCATCCAGAAGTGGGTAGATTGACATAAAATCTCAGAAACACCTGAAATTTTGCCTGTTTCATGCTGAAATATGTGATGGATTTTTATTACACATTTGTAAACCACTAAACTTTATTAGTGCCATGCATAACGTTTGCTACACATGAGAAAGCTTTAACTACTGGCAGCTCTGACATTATCAACACTGTAATGATAGCAGAAAATATATGGTTTCTGACATCTTTGAAACTCACTACTGCAGCTGAGGCTTGTGTTGATACGAGTCTTAGAACAAAATATCATTGGGACTATGTTCTTGATAGCTTTTGTAGTCTTTTGTAATTAACCTAGTAGCAGGAAGACTTACTACCCCTTATAATTCACTGAGTCAGGGCTCAGTAAGTCAATGGGACTGGAATAGAGATGTTCCTACTAGCACAGCCCATACTCTGTCACTTCTGAGTTTCATAAAACTCTAGCTCTGAGACTGTAAAGGCAATATACTTACATACAAAATTAACATCAAGATGAATGGAATATTACACCGTGATATTATTAAAAATAGATTTTTTTGAGGGCCAGCACAACTGAAGCAGTAGAGTACTGTTTCTCTGACTTCTAAAAAGGGGAAAAATAACTGTGGTTGAATGTCGATAAAGTCAGTGTTTGTGTAAAGAACTAAATGGGGAGGTACATATTTCCTTGTGACACACCCCTAGCAGAAAAAGGAAAAAGATTTGAAATGGAAATTGCTATGTCTTCCCAAAATAATTCTGACATAGTACATAGAAGTGTGGATTATGTCTCACTTAAAATGTAAGCACACACACTATATGCAAAGAGAATTATGAATCTTTTTCATTATGCTAATTAATTAGGTGCTTTCAACCTTTCATTCTGTCATCAAGTTTGTGTTTTCTGTCACTAAAGCCAACACCTAAAACAAGAAGGTAGGACATCAAATGAAAGAAGACGTTGTGTTTCTAAAAGTCTACAACTTAAAATAACATATGTACTGTTTTCATTTTAAATGATTAATAATAAAAAATAGACAGACTGCTCATGTACTTTAATAATGCTTCCCATTGAAAATTGTGTGTAACTTGTGAGTATTCTGAGAGAGAAATAGAAAACTTTTATTCCTTTCTCAAGCTGATAGGAATAATAATTTATTTTTTTTAATTAACAGAAAAAAAGACTATCTGTAAACAACTTTTACAACAATCAAGCTCAGAATTCGTAGTGCCACTACCTATGTTTAGAAAATTATTTTCTCTGTACTCCTGACTGAACTATGCCTAACAAATACCACAAGATTAAAAAATTACTCCCATTCACAGGGAAAAAAAAGCATGCAGCAAATGGTATTTTAAAAAAAATGTAGTTAACCAAGGTCAAAAGGTCAAAAGAGGTCAATAATCCTGCTGCATTAGTCTTTGCAATAAAGCATTGGCAAGGGCTGTTATAAGCTATTTCATCTCTCTCCCTATGTTTTGGGAAGAAGATTATTTTTTTAACTTTAGTGTAGCTAGTAAAGTGCAGCCCAAACTGAAGATCTCACAGGGAGCACAATGTCTCTCTCTTTCTTTATCAAACCCTCTCCCTAAAGAACGTAAGGATCGTTCAGAGAACTGCCATATTTTATTCTACATAGGAATAAACCTGGCCATGGAAAAATGAACATCCAGCCCATAAAAAGTATTCCCCAATACTCAAATATCTCCTTGCAATTGTGGAGACCCTTCCACAAGCCTGCTCTGTGAGATGGTCCTTTGTGTTGCTCCCCCTGTTTTTGGCAATTGTATGGTGTTTTTGATACACTTTTTCATCCTAGAAACATAGAAACTCAAAGTTTTTAATGTAAAGATTTTTGTTTAGATTAACTGGTGTTTTTAGGCACAGAAATGTTGGGAAATGTGTCCTTTATAGGGAAAATATATTCCCCAAATTTTCGTTGGGACTGGCTTGCTGAGGTATAGGAGAAAGAAAAAGAAAAGTCAGAATGTAGAGGATATGGGAATGTGTTGGGAGGCTTTTTCATGGTTCACTTTAGTTTTGTTTGTGCACTGGATGTTTGCATATAGATGAGAAAATGAGTGAGAGCTAAGCAAAGCACAAGTGTTTTGTTGTGCTCTGAAAAAGGGAGTCTTTCGATCTGATTTTTCTATTATAAAAATCCAAAGCCTAAAAGCTGCTCTAGCTGAAGTATAGTCTCTCCTTCTTAAGAACATTGCTATACTCTTTCTTGTGTTTGCAGCTGTTAAGGGATCCTAAAGTCGTGGATGTAACATCCATCACTTTACTAAAGTGATGAAGAACTAAACTCTCTTTTTCAAAGAAGCAGTAACATATCTTGTGAGCCCTTACTGTGGCCCCATGCAATTTAGAGGGACAGAAGTGCTCCAAAGCCTCAGAGAGCTTTGAATTTCAGATTTCTTCCGGGTACATACACACAACCACTGTTCTCTTGCACCAAAGGCACCATCTATTCACCTGCTATGAACTTTCTCTTCCCACTTTTCATTTTCCAGGCCTTAGGCCATAAGTCTTTCCCTGTTATTGAAGCATACAACCATCAGTAGAGTACTTTTTCTTGTAACCAGGGCAACTGGTGTCTCATACTCACAACTGATCTTGTTTCCAACAGGCAGGTCCTGGACCAAGAACCCACTGACTGGGAAAGATGATGTCCAGATTGCCTTGATCCTGAGCAGAGGCAGGGATGGCTGCAGAGACTGGAAACTACTGTTCAAGGGTCATAATGTCTTGACACAGGAAGAAAGCCAGCATACAAAGGTGATGTGCTTGTAGCAATCTGTGCATCTAAACATAAAGGCTGGTGAATTTTGTGGCAGAGATTACAGAGCTTTGAGATTTTGTAACTTAATATTGAAGGCACACATATCTTTGTGGCCTAAATGGTAGCTGCTTTTGGTGCAACTTTTTGATCAAACCAGCTCAGAATTAAAAGTTGTGCCTCTGAATGCTTGGCAACTGCACTTCTGTGTGTACCCACCCACAGTGTACCTCAAGTCCGTAAGTGCTTTGTGATATTAAGAGCAAATTTAACAGTCTAAGGCCGTTTGTCCTCCTGAGTGGAACATGATAATTGAGGAAAAGCAAATCTTTCAAAACATTCCCCCTTTTCCAGTTCTCATGTCTCTTAGTTTTTCCCCCTTTTTACATATGAGGGAAATGAAATATTCTTAACGCATGCATACTAGTAGAGAAAGGAGTAAAAGAAACCTTCTGAGTCCTAACTCAGTGAAAAACCCTTTGTGGTCTGCTTGCTCAGAAATATTTATAAGTGTTGGAATTATGAAAATACATATACTTTCTTAAGTAATATAGAGATGCTGATGAATGTTGGAAAGGTGGACACATTAGTCATAAAAAGCTAGTTATGGTGGCAAATTGAAGAAATTTATAATTAATACATCAGTAATATGCACTTCTTTAAAGTTTAATGTCTGTTAATGATTTTAAAGTTTACCTGTATTTTTATCATCAGTTAACATTCTTGTCATTCATTGACTTCAATGCTTTTTGGATAACAGCCTATAGCTACTCCTTTAATGAAATGGTAATGTGCTTACCCCTCATTCTGAAGCCTTGAACGGAGGTTCCTCTGAGTAATGACAGTATTTTGGCCATCATGCTAATTTATTGCTTAGAAACTGAAATTTATGTAGTTATAAGTATTTTTAAGTATCAGTATTTATCATCTTACAGACTGTAGGAATAAACCGTAAGTTTCATTCATAACTACTTCAATGTCTAAATGTTAATAGACACACAATTAATCCACCCTGGCACATCTAAAACAGTAATTAACTAATGCTGTTCACATGGTGTGGGGTTAATAGAAAGAGGTCTTGACCTTCATGACCTATCAGTTTTGCCTTGTCAGCTTGACCTGGGTCAGAGATTCTCCCTGATAACTTTTGCGTATCAATAAAACATCACCATATCTAGAAACAGCATGTGTATATATATGTGTATGCATGCATATCATAAGGGTGTGTATGTATATACACAATAATAACAACTAAATAATAGAAATAATAAATATTAGTGCCACTGATTTTTTAATTTTATTTTTCTTTTCAGGTAAAATAGGAATTAAGTAACCTGCAAAGTGAAGACTATGTCTTTTCAGTTTGTAGCTTAAACATGACATCAAAGCTGATTTTCCAGCTAGACTAGAGCAAATTTATCTTTGCTTATGCTATCACAAATGCTTTTGAAAAGTTTGGTTGACACGAGGTTTTCAAATGGTAATATATATTAAAATAAATCCCCTTTAATGTAAAGTTATAATTAGTCAAACATAGTTCTTAGTGACTGATGCACCTAACTCTGTTAGGTGAGTGCAAAAACTGAGATATTGGTTACATTTTATGCTGTGCTACAACTAGAGGGCAATGTGTATTCCATTACATCCCCCAAACGTATTCAATTATATTTAAGTTGAAAAGTTGAGTACCTGAAAATTTGGCAATACCAGAGTTTAATAGAACAGAAAGCAAATTGTTTTGTCCGGACCCTCATGCTGCATCTTTAATTCATTATCACAGAAGAGACCACTGCCTCCACTTCTCCCTTCCTAAGCCCAAAGCCACAGTAGGTATAAATATATTAAAATATCTGAAGGGTAGGTGTAAAGAAGACAGAGCCAGGCTCTTTTCAGTGGTGCCCAGTGACAGGACCAGAGGCAATGGGCACGAAGTAAAACACAAGAGGTTTCCTCTGAACATCAGGAAACACTTTTTCACCATGAAGGTGAGTGAGCACTGACACAGGTTGCCCAGGTCGATTATGGAGTGTCCATCCTTGTAGTTATTTAAAAGTAGTCTGGACGTTGTCCGGACAACTGACTTTAGATGTGCCAATTCAGCAGGGGGCTTGGACCAGGTGATCTCCAGAGGCCCTTCCAACTTCAACCATCTTGTGATAGGTAAAGCAGAATTAGGAAAGGCATAATAAATTATCAGGTAGGATATGATCTGTTTCTTTGCGTAATTAAGCATATGCACTGCCTCCATGACTCTGTGCGAAAGAGGTCTGGGTAGTGAGCTTCAGTACCAGATGCCTGGCTGGCTACATTGTTTAATTGTGGTTTAGTTTCCTGCCCTAGATAGAGCTGCTGCAACTAGCAAGGCCCTGGACAAAGCCCAGAGTTTTGGTTTCTCCTGACACTACTCTGCAGAGGCAGTGTAGAAAAGATGTATCTGTGGTATTCTGTTAAACCAGGCAGTTTAGGTGCCCCTGCTTGATCACTCTAGCACCCCTTCACACTGCAGCTCAGGAGTGTCACTTATCCCAAGTTTCATTTCATAGTAAAACCACTCTAGTGGGCTACAGCACAATCTTCTTATTTTTCCAGAGAGTTTAGTGCAAAAACCACATGGTAGTAATGATGACGCAGGAAGCAAGGAACAAAAATACCATGCTCATAAGCCTCATAAGCACTAGGGTCCTGGGCCCTGGGCAAGCTGGGGGGAGACCCGGGGTGGGGGTGGAGACACTGAGGGGGCTGCTGGTGCCCCACAAGAAGCCAGTAGAGTCACCCCAACTGATCAGTCACTTCAGGACGTGTCCTGAAGTCTCATCACAGCCATCAAGTCCTCCATTAGCTTACCTACATCTAATTCTGTACTAATCACACTTTAAAGATGAAGCTCTCAGTATGAAATGTATAATGCTTCTAAGATGAACCATAATGCAAGCAAAGTTAATGGTGCATTTTCAGCAAAGATTTGCTAGTAAGTTATTTGCCTTCAGAGAAAAGGAGCAGATCCAGCAAACTGACCCAGAAGAGACCCTGTGCATACTTAACTCTCAGTTCTTTATGCATCACATGCACTGTAATCTTGTTTTCTTTGACATTTCTCAGATGCACTAATCCTTTCATCCTCTGAGATCAAATCTGAACTCTCATTGATTTTATGCTAAGGCAAGCCATGGGCCCCTAGATAGTAACTTCTGTACCCTGCCCATAGAATATCAGTTGTGTTTTCTGTCTATTGCTCCAGTGTAAAAGTAGATTTTACTGGTTAGTTCACCTACTAAATCTGACTCAGACATGTTGATTTACTTCTGTTTCAATCTATTGACCCATGTGTAATTATTCTGAATGTACATTGAACTAAATCACATAACTAAAGGGGCATACTTTCTCCCATCAAAGTGCTAAAGGGAAGACTGTGCTGCCAGTCTTGTCACTGGAGGATATATCCCCATAAATACTTTGTGAACTAGACAAGAGAACAAGAGACTGTTGTCGATAATGCTAGTGTGTTGTGGTGGTCCATCACCCATGAAGGCAAAGTATCTTCCAGTTCTAACAAGGGCTGAGATTCTTCATAGGCTGAATAAATTAAAGAGCAAAGGACACTTGATTGTCCTCAGGAACATGCAAACTATTGACAAGGTATTACCAAAATCTTTCTAGTGAGATACAACTGATACAGCCTTCAGTATACTTTTTTCTTTGTATACAGCAATGTTCCCTGGTTCACTCTGTTGACTGCAATGGAAGAGCTTTAGAAGAAGGTGGAATAGGTGGCTGGTTTTCTGAAATTATTATTAGGGACTTTAATAAAGCAAGTTCCTGCCAGTAATACTTATTTTTTGAAAGAATTGTTATGGAATTGATTCTGTTGAGTTGCCTGAAATTGTATAACTATCCTGTGAGTGATCCCAGGAAAGTAGATTGTTCTTCTGAGACATCCTGGCTTTAATTTCTAACAGGTATTATTGGGCTGTGTGAATTTTATTTTATAATAGCTGAAATGGGGTATTTTGTTACTGATATCTGCTTGGTATCTCCAGCTGCTCTGAAAATTTGTTGCAGAAAACTATCCATTTGTCTTGTCTTTTTCCTGTAGCTTTCCCTAGTTCACCACAGCCCTCTCTTTTTCTCACTCACATACTTTATATCTCCACAGTTTTTGAACTGTGATGCATTAGATATAAAGCTGATCTGAAACTGTCAGCAGCTGAAGTAAGGTATCTTATGAATACCAGAATGTGATGCTTGTTGGTGTAGATTTATACTCCCCACTTAGTCAATGAGACACATGTGTCTCTGGTGTTTGGGTACTTTCTGAACATGTAGTAACTATTATTCCTGGCACGTGTGTGACTGATTGTTTCCAGAATGAACAAAACATAAGGCAGCATCATTATGCCTGGTAGATGCAGGCCACACTCTAAACAGTGGTCTTGTTTTTATAAATTAGTTAAATGGTTTCCAGAGAATGATGTACTGAACTATTTGGGACACATTTCTTTTAAGCAAATGATGAAAGGATTTCCAAGTAGTTCCAAATGGTCCGTATTTGCTTTAACAGTCAGGCATACTAGTCACCTGGAAAGGATCTAGAAAAGATTGAGGCTGTTACAGAGTCGTTTACTTTTATTTAATCTTTTCTTTGATTCTAAGCACTAAATTTATACTTAATAGGACATTAACATGTTAATAAGAAGTTAATATAAAGTAATGAATAATTTTGTTTAAGGCTTAAATGTGTATGAATTGTTTCTTTATATATATTTTCATGTTAAGAATATGCATCACTTAAAGTTCAGAGATAAAATTGTTGCCTCATTCTAACACAGAATACAGACCTTTTTGTAAAATGGTAAATCTCAGATTTAACTTAATCCTAGTAAGAAGTAAAGTTCTCTAAAGCATGTTAATTTTTTCGTGTAATTAGGAGCCAATGGTATAAAGTAGCTAACAGAAGACGTCTGACTACCCAAAATTGCTTTGCTTTCCACCAGCTTATAAAAGGAATAAGAACAAAGTGACTTAGAAATATTACAAAATTATCAAGGTTCCCAAGATTGCCTAGGGCAACATAGCAAATAGAGAAAAAAACATTGCTCTTGTTTCCATCTTTCATTTTGTATACTGGAAATAATTTATTTGTATGGTACCTTCAGAATAAATGTTTCTTGTCCCAAAGGAACCTGCTTTTTGATGCACTTGTACTATCTGATCAGATGAGATTGCAATCTATCGTTATTTCAGATTATTATAATGGGTCCTATTGGAATCTGAAGAACAAACTGAAGAGAGATTTCTTTGAGCAGCATGACTTTGTGTTTGAGAACAGTTTTTTCAAAGCCATAAACATTAGAATTCTCAGTTATTTTAACTTCTCTCTAAATGCTCTTTAAATTAAAAAATATATTTCTGCCTTGTTGGACTACCCTGTCTTTGCATCTTATTCCCTCATAGTCATATAACCAATAACAATATTTAAGTAACAGTAAATGTTTTTATAGGATAATATTGCTAAAAGTGTTTTCCAAAGCATTCTTCCCTGCACAAAAAGAAAAGAAGATAAATTATTGCAAGTATTTTGAATGACTCTCAGACTTTGGAGGCTTTCATTTGTGGGTTCTGCAACCTGACAATTGCCTGGTCTTAAATTGAGCTTCCAACCTTCTCTGCTGTTTAGGTTCATTTGATGATGTTATGTTAACTGAGGCTCTGGAGATCATTTTCATTCAGGTCAGTATGTTTGAATCTGCTTAAATTCTGCGTAAGTCAGTGGCACTGAAGATCATAGGAGAAGCTGAGCAGCATTTATTATTAATTTTTTAAAAAATCTAAGTCATGTCATCACTTGTACTTACAGGAAGCTGTATGATTTCCTCTAGAAGAAAATATGAATCCTCAAAAAAATGCCTTTTTTCTTTAATCTGAGCAGATGGAATGAGGCAAAGGTAAACATCCTTTTCTAATGTTTAGTACCTAGTTTCTGATGATCCAGTATTTCTTATTACCCTTAAGGTACAGATTCCCTAGTATTCCCTCGATATGTAGCAAATATACAGCAATGTATTTCTTGTGAATTAGTGCTTCTCATCCAAATTCAGAAATTGTGTTATGTGAGCATAATTCAATTTCAATTTTTCAATATATATTTGTGCTCAGGAATGAGGCTGCATAAAATGTTAACAGAAAAAAAAAAACAGAAAACAGAAGCAAAAAGTCATTGATTCTGAGTGTGATTACATAGTCTCCATGAATCGCTTCACAAATATTAATAGTTAGTGCCCTGATAAAACCTGTACCTGGTAATTCAGACCTTGTGCTTTGAGAGGCTTGCTGATTGCCAAATGTTCCCCGTATACCTAAGCTAACAAGTGACGAAATTAAAAATCCCATTTTCAATGAGGAGAGGAGAAAGTCAACAGCTCATTCAAACTCCAAAGAGAAAACAAAATATGAAAGAATCAGGAAATGGATTGAAACACGTCTCCGGGAGCCAACACACTCTTTTGAAACTCCCTTTCAAGAGAAAATTACCAAATTTCCCAGAGCTACATTTTGAATCTGTTTGGGATTTATTTTGTTCTATTTCTTCTGCAAAGGAAGATTCATTTTTTTTTTCCCAAGATCACAGGTGAACAAACTGTTATTCAAAGCTGTACTTTCAGGTAAAAGCTCAGCATAAAGCATATCTCGCAATTTGCATTACCAAAGATATATTCCTTTTGTTGACCTTGCCGCCAACGTGGGCTTTCATTATAAATCTGCTTCATAACACAAACCTTTTTTTTCCAAACTACTAATCCAATAGACTTTCATTAAAATCCCCCTTTAAAAATATAACACTGAAATAATAATGACCAGCAATGCCAAAGGCTGACTTAATCTCTAAAGAGTGCCAGTAGCTTTCAGAACAACTCTATGTGCTAATTACTTCATACACTTTTCACAATATAGTCTTTCATTTCCAAGGTTTTTTTACATTAAAATCCTACCATTTTAGTTTGCAATGCCTATTTATTTCTGGTTTATGTGGTATATTTTTTAAAGAACTGAAGAATTTTCAAGCTGAGAAAGGTAAAATTGTTGAAATTAAGCCCATGAAAAGGTTTTGATTTGTTTTATAATGCTAGTAATTGTTAATGAAAAACAGTCTTTTCCATCAGTAAATGTCTCTTTCAATCTGTACATTTTCTAAAGGAGAAAAAGATAATTAAAACATATGTTCAAGTTTTAAAAACAAGTATTGTTTTTAAAATAAATTAAAAAGGAAACATCACTTCTGTTGTTGTGTGGGAAAGATTCCTTTGTTGATGACTGAAGATCAAATAGTTATTATGAAATTTGCATGTACTGCCAGAATCATCTAGGACATCCAGCATAGTTATTCCACCTTGATTTATGCTCAAGGAGACAATTAGGCTCCTGAATGTTTGGAGAAGAATAAGAGCTTTGCTACCTTATAATGAAAAATGTTTACTCAGAAAGTCCTTATGTCTCTGGTCATATGCTAGACTCCCAGAAAATAGCTTACTTTTGCCCAGTTTTTGAAATTGTTAGATTAAAGCCTCTTTAAGAACATTACCTGGGTCCCCTATGAGCTCTTGACTTACCTAAGAATAAATTCTGGTTTTCCCATTTCCCTACAGTCCAATCTGAAGCAAAATGGATGAAGTGGCAGCCTGTCATAGAGGATGGTTCCATTTGACTTGATATTCTTAATGTAGTCAAAGAATTTGAGCACAGAGAAATGACATTGTTATTAACAACACTGAATCAGTGCTTTCAATACTGACATTAGACAGCCATCTTGGCCATCTCTCCCATGTAGTCTGTAAGATGGATCCCAGAACTGACCTCTCTTAACTACTCCTTGTGTTGAAGATACTCCCATCCCTTAATCACCCTTGTGGTCCTTTGCTGCCCTTGCTCCACTATGTTCATGTCTCTCTTGTACTGAGGAGCCCAGAAATGGACTCAGCATTCCAGGTATGTCTCACCAGTGCTGAACAATGAGGCAGGATCACTTTCCTTGACCTGCTGGCAATGTTTTGCCTAATGCAGCCTAGGCTGCTATTGGCCTTCATTGCCATGAAAACACACTACAGGCTCATGGTCCACCTGGACCTAGAGGTCCTTCTCTGTCAAGCTGCTTTCCAGGCAGCTAGCCTCCCGCCTGAGAACTTATGCCTCCTCAGGTAAAGCACTTCCCTTTGCTGAACTTCATGCATACTTCTCTGCCTGTTTCTCTAGACCTGTTTTGCCAATTACCTGACTTAGCATAAAGAATGCAACCATCAGCAGAAGACAGATGCACAAGCAGATATAGATTTTATTATCTATCTCCATGGAGCGCAGGAATGGTATTACGTGGCCGGCAACAGAAGAAATAAACCCACTCACAGTGGATGATGTATCAAAAGGGAAAACAAACTGAACTACAAACTCAATAACAGAAGGGAAGAGGAACTAGGCAGCAAACTCAAGAAACAGCCATACCCCGAATACCACCAGAGCCATGCACAGACCACCCTGGCAACTGCCAGAGGGGTGCACCAGCAGAACTTGATACATTTCACAGAGTTACATGGCTAAATTGCGGCAGATACCAAAGGGATAGACAACAAATCCATTACCCATGTCCTTTCCAGCATTCCTATCAACTCTGTCACCCTTGTCCCATATGATGTACTCATCCTGTCCCACTGTTGCTGGGGAGTCCTGGCTGCAGTGAGCAGCTGGGGGGCCTTTCCGGTAACGGAGGAAACCCTGTGTGGTACGTCCACCCACAGGTCAGCTTCCAAAGTTCACTGCAAGCAGGGCCAGCTTTTATACTGTTGGATAAACAATTTAGGTTGCATAGGCAATCCTCAAAAATAACTTCAAAAGTGGGACACCTGTTATTTTTCCTCCTTATTGGGTTCCGTCCAAGGTTGGCCAAGCCTGGGAAGAAACTCAGAGGAGGAGGCACCTCTATCTGCTTTGATCTGTTTCTCAGGATAGCTGTGTGTCTGTTCTCACAGCTAATCAGCTGATTTCCCAGCAGAGAAAAATCCTCTGCTGGTTTCAGTCATACTGTCCAGTTGTGAGATTCACCCATATGTCAACATTGACTCAGGGCCTATTGCTCAGGCCCTAGCACTTCAAGCCCTTTTGAGGTTCCTTTGAATGGCAGCACAGCCATCTGGTGTATGAAGCACTCTTCCTATTTTTGTATCATCTGCTGAGGATGTACTCTGTCCTGTAATGCAAGTCATTCATGAAGAAGTTGAACAGTATAGGAGCCAGTAGTGATTCCTGAGATACACCCCTAATGGCAGGATTTTCTATTCTAGACAATGGATGATTCTTCCTTTAAAATGAAAATTTTAAAATTCCTTTTTTTGGATATGACATGGGTATATATAAAGTCAGTTGTGCATTTCTGGGGTACTCAGTGTCTATTTATGTGATTTGTAGCGAATACACTTACTGCAGACCATCTTAATCCTTTACTCCTATATATGGCTATGAGACTAGAGATTCATTTGAGTAAGACAGTCTTTCTATTATTTTTCTTAGGGATTTTCATCAGACAAAATTTATACTACACCTCATTCAGAGGTGGAAAAGAGGGGCATTAGCAGAGAACTGTCCTGGAATGGAATTAGATGGGAACCAGTAATCTGTCCTTTCACAACTTTTCCATCAGAGTAAAGGAGTTTCCTGACTAGGTTAAAATCATTCTCAGAGCAGAACAATAGGAAGAAAAATTTAGGGACATTTAAAATAAACCATAATTGTTTGGTATATTAAAAACTGAGCTGGAAAACAACTATCATAGAAGATTATATAACTAAAGAAAATTTTTCTTAATGGATTTTCCTCCTTTCATGACATCAGAGTTGTTCAATGCTCAAAACAAACCTATTTAATTTTCACATTATATTGAACACCTGCAAGCACATCTCAAACTTAGTGATCTTTGTCATACCATGACAGTGCAGAATGTTAAAATTAACCTGCCTCTTGAGTCTCCTATCTGTGCTATCCCACCCCTGTGCTTTAGATTAATTAGAATGATATTTAAGTGCTAAACAGAGAAGGAACTTCCTCATCTTCAGCATATCTCCTTGTCTAGAATGGTCAGAGTATCAGCATTGCAGGTGCTACTATACAGTACAACTGGATATATTTCATTTTTAAAGAGATTTTGGAAAATATTTTTTCTGAGGAAATAAGGCTGGGCACTCAAGTTATGCTCTGCAACATTGCAATTTGCAGTACATAAATATGTCTGGAAACCCAGCTTCCAAGCACACAGGCTAACAAAGGGCGAGCTCTCCTCATTTAAAATCCTAGGGACCTTAGAGGTTTATCAGTCTTATTACAGTGAAAGGGATCAACTATGTTGTACACTTTTTGCAGTAGAAAGAAATAAAGAAAAAGTTATGGCCAAATAAGAAAGATAAGCTTAGCAATGATCAGATAAGTGGGAAGAGCTAATGATTCAATTAGGATGCTCTAGATAACTAAGTAAGATTTATATTTGGCAAAGGCTCAGCAGAAAGTTGTTTTAGAAGTTTTACAGTGGAAGAAGAGTTATACTGTGTTCAAAGAAAGGGCATGTTAGACATTATCCTGTGTAGTCTTTTTTGTTTACCAGTATTGTTCCATGATTTCAGTGTGACTTTAAGTCCTTAACAAGGGAGAAATATTAGCTTCAGTAGGAGATGTACTCCTCAGAATGCAGCATGACTGCCATACTTATTACATTTAATTAATATACCATTAAAAAGAGCTCATACATGACTAGATTGTCACAAAGCATAGACTGATGGTGTAGAGACGTGAAAAAAAGTGTCATTTATACACACATATAGACCCTGGTAGGTAGGAAGAAGTGACCCACAAGGTTGTCAAAGGAGCTTTGTGTTCTCCCACAGAATGCTTTCCCAAGCAGACTATGTTTCTGAAACAACCAAAATGTGTGGAATTACTGTTTTCCTTTCAGGAATCACCCCTCAACCTACCACCCCTCATCCCCCTTGAAAAAAACCCAAAGGTGGAAATACTGTGTTATTCACAGCAGAATTCGCAGTAAGCTTGAGAGACGAGACAAATCTGTAGGACTTTGTCTAGATTCTACGGTAATTGTATATCCTTACAGTGGCCTGAATTGTGTAAACTCTAAGTAAAAACCATTTTAATTCAGGGATCTCAAATCACTGTATAAACAGATTTAAATAGTACTGTCAGAAATTGAGAAATAGGAAAACAGAGGTTTTCTTTCCAAGCTTTACAGCAGGATTTCCTTCCACTGAGTATTCCAAATGTGTTCAAGTCCATAAGCAAAAATGAGACAAAAAATACTAAGCACATAAAGCATTAGCATGCAACAGGCAAGTGGGCTGGTGTTTTTAATAGACTACATCAAACTGAAGTACGAGGCTTGATCATACCAAGTCTGTAAAAGGCCAACATTTTAGTATTATAAATCATACTGTCCTGAGCTCTTTTAGTCTTGGCCTCCTTAACAATCTTTGCAGAGCTATCGTAGTCGTAGGGCTGTGAGCATGCCAATTCATTAAACTGCCGACTTTGCTGCTTGCAGATGTTTGGGGCAGGTGTTCTGTACAGACCAGGGAGTTTGCTTTCTTCTGCTGCATGTTACACTGGAGGTCAGAGGTTACACCTCAATGGCAAGGTCTCAACTGCATGGCAAGTCTCAGAGGTCTTTGTTAGAGGAGAAAAAGAATTCAGTCTCCTTAAAATTTATGTACTGCAAAAGATAACTGCACCTGCAGACTGTTGCTCTTATTGAAAACACATGGTGTCTGTTGGAAGAAATATAAAATGCTACTCTGTAGTTCCTCTTGAGAAAATGCAGGGACTCCAAATGATCAGTATTAGACCACAGATTCCCAAATGATTCATGATCCAATAGTAAACAGTTCTGGTACAAAGTGTATGTTTTTGTCATGCACTTAGGGATTTGTGTGAATCCATGTGTATTTAAAAACTGACTTTGGGTAGTGTTGTATTATGATCAAACGGTTGCCCTTAATAATACAATGTATGCCAGCAGGCATTCCCAATGACCCAGCTAGTTCATAATTGGAAAAGGTTAGTCCAGTCTTTCCTGGCCACCTGTATGTTGGCTTTGTAGCTTCCCAAATGGAAAGAGTAAAGATAAATTCTTCTAAATGCAGGAAATCCTATAAAATGGACCACCCTTATTAGAGAATCTTCTGTCTTAAAAAGACCACTGTAGGTTTAGAGGATAAAAATATGCTTTGGTTTTTGTTAGAAATAACCTCCAGCAAGCATCAGGTTTTTGCTGGTTCATGTTACATTAGTCAAAGAATCATAGAATCATAGAATATTAGGTCAGAATAGGTTAGAATGTTAGTCAGGTACAAATAATACACTTATGGAAGAGGATGGAAATATCTTTGTGTTTCTTAACTTCTACTGACCATGTGCCCATGGTACTACCGAAAGAAATTTCAGCAATGACTGTTGGGGCTCTAACAGTAATAACAGCTGGAGGTTCATAAAAAACTAAGAAATATAGAATNCATGGCCTTCCTCTGGACCTACTCCAACAGGCCCATGTGATTCTTGTATTGAGACCCACAGAGCTGAACACAGTACTCCTGATGGGGTATCACAAAAGCGGAGTAGAGAGGGAGAATGACCTCCCTCCACCTGCTGGTCATGCTTCTCTTGATGAAGCCCAGGATATGAATGGCCTTCTGGACTGCAAGCATATATTGCTGGGTCATGTTGAGCTTCTCATCAACCGACACCCCCAAGTCGTTTACCTCAGGGATGCTCTCAATCCACTCATTGCCCAGCCTGTATTTGTGCTTGGGATTGCCCTGACCCAGCTGCAGGACCTTGGACTTGGCCTTATTGAACTTCATGAGGTTTGCATGGGCCCACCTCTCAAGCCTGTCAAGGTCCCTCTGGATGGCATCCCTTCCCGCCGGCATCTAGAATCATAGAATCATTATGGTTGGAAAGGACCACCAGGATCATCAAGTCCAGCCTTCACCTAACATCTCTCTAACCACTAGACCATAGCCTCAAGTGCTACATCTTCTCATATGTCAACTGCACTACACATCTTCGTGTTGTCAACAAACTTGCCAAGGGTGCACTTGACCCCACTGTCCGTGTCACCAACAAAGATGTTAAACAGCACTGGTTCCAATATCAACCCCTGAGCAATGCCACTTGTCACTGCTCTCCACTTGGACATCAAGCCATTGACTTCAACAATTTGAGTGTGGCCATCTAGCCAATTCCTTATCCAATGATGTCCTTACCCAAATGATAGAACTGTGTCACTTACTGGAATCGCTAAGGCCAAGACTTTTATTACCAGTTGTTCATCAGAAGAAGCTGTTACAGATTATTTTCTCATTATTACTGTGTAGGAAATGTAAACATTCAGTCCTGTGTTATATGATGTACAGAGTGCGCTTTAAGAAAATTTTGTGTGCAATAATGATGCGAATAGCCACCTAAACTAAGCTGATAGCAAATCTTAAGAGTAGGGAGTGTTTCTTAACCCTGTTTCTTCCCATAACTTCTTTACATTTATAGCAATGAACCTTCTCCAGACTGAGATGGCTTTTAAAAAGTAAACCATATTGAGGTTTTTGCAAATAGCAAGATTTTAAAACTTTTTTTTTTTTTCTCTTACTGCATCTATATTTCTAACACCAATCTAGGATTTGGAAAATATGCCTGAAAAGATTCACACCTACATTTTTCACCATCTTTCTCATTTGTGTTAGGTTTTAAAACAAGATATTTATACACCTGAGTAACTTCAAAGACCATGAGTGATACCAGTTTTGGCCACTCTTTTACTTTTTCCTTGGTAAATGTGTCTCTCCATTCTGTTAACAGTGGTGAATACACCATATTTCACTTTTAACAAACCAGTATTATCTGTGGAAACTCTATTTTACCAAAATAATTACAGCTGCCTGTTTCCCCAAATCCTCTGTTGCATATAAGCCTAATATGGAATCTAAGCCGAGTGGAAAATCACTTTTTTTAGGTTTGCAACCAGAAAAGAGTCAGAATGGGTAAGCAGGATAGGAGAGAAACAAAACTGGGTGTTCTGCCACTAAGGTGAGATGGCTGATGCATACTTAGAGTGCATTCTTATTGCTGGCATTAAAAACTAGGGTATTAACTCATCTTGCTAAAAGGTAAAACAATAAAATTGTGTTCACTATTTCAAAATTAGACATGTGGGACACATTTGCAAGCCTAAACTCTATGCTTAGCTTGCTGGGCTCTGCTTATTATTGTTATTATGATGCTTATATGAATTTTATGTTTTACTGTGGATCATATACAGTTTC